>OX243818.1:30478801-30618801 GCA_945859605.1 Lumbricus rubellus
ATGTCAGACTGCAATTTTGTGGTCAAAGAGTACACCTTTTGGCTTCAACATAAGCGTCAAAAGGGTCGCGCTAATACCCAACAGCAGCATCGATAACCAGCTTATCAAAACCTCCGAGGCGTTAACAATTCGCTTACGGAGTTCTTCAATGTCTCTTATCCTTGTCTTGTAGCCTGCACCTTCTCCTCCATCAATCTCCAACTCTTATTATCAGTGGGATTTAAGCGGGCGGCCGTTTTGCGGCCAAAGATTAAGATGAATGAATTCCGAGTCTTTTTAGTCAACAGATCAACAGATTCACGAACTCAGTGAGCTGAAGCGCTTTTTTGTTGAAATGTGTAGGCTATTGTTCCGAATATTCTCGGATATCAGGCACCACTTTTTTTATAGAGCAGACAATCCCTCTAATAAGCTGCATTTATTTTCACTTCTGGTTCTATTAAATGGATTTCCGTTTTACCAAAAGCCAATAATACCAACCGAACCATGCATGAATGGCCGGCTATATGCATTTTGATGCAACTGACGTCATTATGACGTCATTATTTGGACTGGAACTTTTATATTTTCACAATTGTTAGAGAAATAGGCCTATGTCAGGATTAAAATGGTGTTTGAATTGTGAAAATCGATGAATATTTACTATTTATTTTCATATTTACAAAACTGGTTGTTTTTTTCCGGACACAGTGTGTATAAATATATATATATAATCTAGATCAATGTTGTCATTCTGCAGCTTATGAATTTCCAACTCCTCCTCCTCCATACTTCCTCTGATAAAAACCATCCACCAACCGACGCAAGTGAATTTAATTAATTATATATACCATGCAGTCAAAACTGAAATGAAATGCAGTTTTTACAGGCTTATAATATACACTGTATACACTATATACACGTATATAGTATACATATATACAGTATACACGTATACATATATACAGTATACACGTATACACATATACAGTAGACACATACATACGTATACATGTATACACGCATACAGTATACACGTATACAGTATACACGTATAGTACGTACAGAATGATGATGAATGCAGAGTTGCAGACTGCAACTGCAGCTGTCAATGGAAAACGACTGACACCGACAAAATATGAATGTTGTTGCTCTATAGAAATACAGAATGACTTGAATGACTTGTGACGGCTATAGCAGATTTTCTTGTTCCATGTTGCAATATCCAGTAGCACAAAACATTTTTCCATGTCTCGTTGTACAATGCAAGTCATGCATGCGTAAAAAATGCATGAAGAATATAATCTCTGTCTGATGGAGGACGGCTTAGTCTTTCACAGACAGCAACTCTCTCTCTCTCTCTTTTTCTCTATGTCAATATGATAATAATAAGTATGCAGTTTTTATACAACTGACTCGATGTGGGATTAGCTTCATGTAAAGGCAACGCCACACGACGTGTGTCTGTTGGTAACCAAGACGAACAATGCTTAAGGAAATTCAGACTGGCGTCGGGAAAATCCAAATATATTGCGAGAGTCGAGACAAATAATTAAGCGCATAGCGACATAGCGACGCCAGAGGTTACTATGGAAACAGACAGACAATGAAGACAGCGGAAACGAAGAGCTAGGTGCGCTGTCGAAAACCGGTTTCAGATTCATGGTTAGTTTGGGCAGAGATATGAGAGAATTTCTGCTGCAAATCTGATCGCATTCAAATGTAAATTGCAAGCAAAAGTCTGCAATCTCTTTAGAATACGGCATCAATAATAATCAAAAACCCAAACTTCTGCAAATGATTAGATCTTTATCCGCATGTGTGCCTTCCTTTAGCCGTAGGCCTACTAAAATAACGACATGCAGAAAATAATGGCTTCACTCTGATAATCTTGCAATTTTCGCGATATTCGTCTTTCTGAAACAACAGAATTGCAAAGAATTATCCTTAATCAGATATTTTTCTGATGACATTCTGCATTGCTGTCCAAACGCCATGCATTTGAATAGCAATTATTTTCAGATAGTCCACAATGATCGGCTCAGAAACTGCCTTTGACATGCAATGAGAATTTGACGGCAGTGGAACTGCCACGGAGGCATCGCTAAAGAATCGGAAAATTTGAATGGAGACGATGTGAATATAATTATAGCGCTGAAGCTTCTGCAGACGCTTGATGCTCAAACAGGTTGATGTTAATATCGCCTGCAGCTGTTGAGTAGCTACCCGTCTTTCTTACAATAGAATTCTCTCAACTATACTCTGTTGCTGAACAACAGCCTTGAGTCCGTTCCCCCAAGATACAATGCGAATTTACACACGTGGTTTTGAGACATCCCCTACTGCTAACAAAATCTAGCACACAGCATAGACAACGCTATCATAAAAAGTACACTAAGCACGTGGTCGCTGCATATCCAATGTCGTCACTCCGATGAAGTACGTCGTAAAACTTCTGCCATAATATACCAATGTCTTCATTGTTATGTCTGATGGTAAGCCTCCATTTCGTGATCATTGCATCATCCGACATCGCATGATGACGTCTGCTGCAGACAAGTAGCAGGAGGAATGCCTTACACCGCAGCAACCTTCTTCGATGTTTTTCAGCAACTATTATTAATTACCACGGTTGCTAACCTCAATAATTCTTATTGTGAGACTTCATTTTAACGACGTCACCAGATTGGGCTACGTTGTCGGTATGTAAACAAGTAAGCAAGTAATCGAAAAGTTGCATAGTGCTTTTTGTTCATGATGACATTGTGATCATGGGTCATTGAGTGGATATGTTGCACGTGACTTGTCATGACGATTATTCTATAATACTGCATAGGCTACAAATGTATGGAACAATTGCCGTTGGATTGGTGTTGGTGGCGACATTGCATAGGTCATTCGTAATATTTGTGTGTGTGTGTATGTATAAGCACCTGTTATAGCACCCCTTCAGGAAAATTCTACTCAGAGGCACTCCCGACTACTGTAGCACAAATAATAATAATAGCTATGCCAGTCTCGCTATTCTTCTGACATCAGATGCTTTATTATTCTGCGCATGCATTCTGGCATTCGAGTTTAATTCTCGGTATAATTATTATTATGATGACGATGATAATTATTATTATGATGATGATGATAATTATAATTATTATTATGATGATGATAATTATTATGATGATGATGATGATTATAATTATTATTAT
The DNA here is from genome assembly GCA_945859605.1 of Lumbricus rubellus. Classification (NCBI taxonomy): domain Eukaryota; kingdom Metazoa; phylum Annelida; class Clitellata; order Crassiclitellata; family Lumbricidae; genus Lumbricus; species Lumbricus rubellus. The sequence continues at coordinate 30,481,987 of OX243818.1, forward strand.
GATGATGATGATGATTATAATTATTATTATGATGATTATAATTATTATGATGATGATTATAATTATTATTATGATGATGATGATAATTATAATTATTATTATGATGATGATAATTATTATGATGATGATGATGATTATAATTATTATTATGATGATGATGATGATTATAATTATTATTATGATGATTATAATTATTATGATGATGATTATAATTATTATTATGATGATGATGATAATTATTATTATGATGATGATTATAATTATTATGATGATAATTATAATTATTATTATGATGATGATAATTATTATGATGATGATGATGATTATAATTATTATTATGATGATGATGATGATTATAATTATTATTATGATGATGATGATAATTATTATGATGATGATGATAATTATTATTATGATGATGATGATAATTATTATTATGATGATGATGATAATTATTATTATGATGATGATTATAATTATTATGATGATGATTATAATTATTATTATGATGATGATGATAATTATTATTATGATGATGATTATAATTATTATTATTATGATGACGATGATAATTATTATTATGATGATGATTATAATTATTATGATGATGATTATAATTATTATTATGATGATGACGATGATAATTATTATTATGATGATGATGATAATTATTATTATGATGATGATTATAATTATTATGATGATGATTATAATTATTATTATGATGATGATTATAATTATTATTATGATGATGATGATAATTATTATTATGATGATGATTATAATTATTATTATTATGATGACGATGATAATTATTATTATGATGATGATTATAATTATTATGATGATGATTATAATTATTATGATGATGATTATAATTATTATGATGATGATTATAATTATTATTATGATGATGATTATAATTATTATTATTATGATGACGATGATAATTATTATTATGATGATGATTATAATTATTATGATGATGATAATTATTATTATGATGATGATTATAATTATTATGATGATGATTATAATTATTATTATTATGATGATGATTATAATTATTATGATGATGATTATAATTATTATTATGATGATGATTATAATTATTATTATTATGATGACGATGATAATTATTATTATGATGATGATTATAATTATTATTATTATGATGACGATGATAATTATTATTATGATGATGATTATAATTATTATGATGATGATTATAATTATTATTATGATGATGACGATGATAATTATTATTATGATGATGATGATAATTATTATTATGATGATGATTATAATTATTATGATGATGATTATAATTATTATTATTATGATGATGATTATAATTATTATTATGATGATGATGATAATTATTATTATGATGATGATTATAATTATTATTATTATGATGACGATGATAATTATTATTATGATGATGATTATAATTATTATGATGATGATTATAATTATTATTATGATGATGACGATGATAATTATTATTATGATGATGATGATAATTATTATTATGATGATGATTATAATTATTATGATGATGATTATAATTATTATTATTATGATGATGATTATAATTATTATTATGATGATGACGATGATAATTATTATGGCCGCGCAATGATCATTCCGATCTCGTATAATAATAATAATAATAATAATAATAATAATAATAATAATAATAATAATAATAATAATAATAATAATAATAATAATAATAATAATAATAATAATAATAATAATAATAATAATAATAATAATAATAATAATAATAATAATAATAATAATAATAATAATAATAATAATAATAATAATAATAATAATAATAATAATAATAATAATAATGACGTCATCAGCGGACTTAGTAGGCTGGATAGTTTGAATGTCCGGCTGTTTTCCTTAAATTTCGCGGATTGAGTAGTCGTTCGAGATGGATTTTTACATCATCTGTTTGCGCTACGTCTCGTGATCCGGATCGTCATTTTAATTGTAGTTGAATGGTACAGACTGGTGAGAGAAACTCTTTCTTTTAACGTAGCCGATAACGGCGCCTTTGAAAACTTTGCTGAAGACCATCCGCCACGTTTAAAGGCCCGTGACGTCACAATCGTCAATGGCAACGTTGCTGGCTGTAATGGCCGCGCAAACCGTAAACAATCTGATTTGAACAAAAAGAGTCGACAAATATTACACTTTCCGAATGAGCCAAAAACCTTGTAAGGGGCAGGGGGTTTGCGGCGTGTGTTGGTCGTCTTTTAAGACGCATGCTTCCGACGGAACCATTCACCGGCACGGCCCTCGATCCGCTCCGTGTCTAGGCTCTGACCGGCCACCCGCAGACTGCCTCATAAAACCTACGTCGGTAACGCAATCATCATCCACCTCGAGCGCACAGATCGCCCTCAGTAGGAATCACTCGTCACACAAAACTCTTTATGACGACAACCAGTGCAATGTAGATGGCGATGAAAACATGTCTAATAGCGAGTCGTTACCAGACAGTTTATCCCATCCGAAAGTAAGAAGATCACTGCTGAAACACATTCCAATAGCAGCAAGAGTTGCATTTAGGAATGTACTTACACAGATTATAAGGGCCATAGTTCGAGAACCAACCAGTCCCTCAAATTGGCAAGATCTGCTCCAGTTTTCACCTATAATTCTGCACAAGCCTAAGAGGGGAGGTCGAAACCGGAATTTGGGAAAGATCATTTTACAGCGCATCGAAGCGTGGCATAAAGGAATGGTTTTCAGCGACGAGGGCAATGAAATTACAGCATCTAAGTCACGATAGAGGAGAAATGATAAGATTCACGATAGAGGAAAATATCTTGCCGAAGCAGTATCTAGCAGGCTCGAAGATGGCGACATGAAAGGGGCTCTTCGTTTGCTATGCTCTGATGATGTTCCTGTAGAAGATTCACCTACAGTGATGGAAGAATTGCAGAAGAAGCATCCAAAGGCCTACAATGACAGGAGAACACTGCCATGTCCTCAAGAAGACATGTTTGAAGCCATACAGGTTTCTGGTAAGATGGTTTGTGACGCTATAGCTTCTTTTCCGGCAGCATCAACCGGAGGTCCAGATGGCTTCACACCACAACATCTGAAAGACCTTTTGTCCAATTCAACAGACGCAGATTTCGTGGATACGATTACTGACCTAATCAATCTGCTGCTGAGAGGAGGAATACCGAAGAACATCGCAGAGATTTTGTACGGCGGAAGACTAATAACACTTGGGAAGAAAGATGGAGGAATTCGACCGATCACCGTAGGATACACGTGGCGACGTCTGGCTGCTAAGAGTATCTGCCATGTTGTATGTCCATACCTGTCTCAAGCTCTATCACCGCTACAAATCGGTGTTGGAGTATCAGGAGGAGCCGAGGCTGCCGTTCACGCTACCAGGCGATACTTGCAATCTATGCCTGAAAATCATATCTTAGTGAAACTGGATTTCTCGAATGCTTTCAACGCACTAAGAAGAGATTCTTTGTTAGAGGCGGTCGCAGCAAAAGCTCCAGAAATCTACAGATATGTATTTGATAATTATGCATACACTCCACAGCTACAGACTAGACAGCACACTATCCTTTCTGAAGAAGGCACTCAACAAGGTGACCCGTTAGGACCACTGGAGTTCTGCCTTACGATACACCCACTACTTGAGAGTCTGATTACCCCATTAAATATCGGTTATATGGACGATATTACTCTTGCTGGACCAATCGATGAAGTGGAGCACGACATCAGCTTGATAGAGAGGCAGGCACACATGTATGGTTTACAACTGAATCGGGCAAAGTGCGAGGCTTCCTTTAACGGTGACGTTGAAACACACAAGAACAAGGCCTTTGCTGAGTTCGAAATTGTCGCCTGTGAAGACCTGACATTGCTTGGAGCTCCACTGTTGCCAGGCAGGGCCGTCGAGAAATCTATCCAGAAAAAGATTAATGATCTGACGAAAGTCATCACACGGCTTGAACTGCTTCACCCACACGATTCATTCACCCTGCTGAAGAGCAGCTTAAGCATACCGAAGCTGCTGTACACACTGAGAACATCAGCTTGCTTCATATATAAAGGACTTCTACACGACTTCGATGAAACATTGAGGACAGGTCTATGTAGCCTCCTCAATATTGACATGAATGACGATCAATGGATCCAGGCATCGTTACCAGTGAGAAACGGCGGTCTTGGGATTCGTAGTGCCGAAATGCTGGCAACTTCCGCCTTTTTGGCATCAGCCGCTGGCACTCGAAGCCTCCAAGACCAAATGCTACTCGCTGTCTCCGTAACTTCTACCGATCCATTGGTGGAAGAAGCCTCTAATTCTTGGATGTCGAATTCGAACGCACCTCCTCCCACTGAGCTGAAAGCGTACATACAAAGAGAATGGGACGCAGCGGTGATTTCGCATGCATTTCAAGAACTCACAGAAAGAACCACAGATTCCGCTTCGAAATCTCGATTGCTAGCCGTACAATCGCCACATTCAGGTGATTGGCTTCACGCACTACCCATTACGGCAGCTGGATTGCGGATGACGGGAGAGGTGTTGAGAGTTGCAGTAGGCATTCGTCTAGGTACTGTGCTTTGTGAACAACATGTGTGTAAATGTGGTGCCAGAGTAGAATCCTTAGGTCATCATGGATTCTCCTGCCCTAAAGGTGCTGGAAGACACCAACGACATGATATGATAAACGACGTGATATGGCGAGCGATGACGAGAGCCAAAATACCGGCCATCAAAGAACCTACTGGTCTTTCGAGAACCGATGGCAAACGACCAAATCGAGTTACTATAATACCCTGGTCCAGAGGTCGATGCCTGGCTTGGGACGTCACTGTGCCAGACACGTTTGCAGCTTCGTACGTACATCTAACAGCGGAAAACGCAGGTGCAGCAGCGGAGAAAGCAGCTCGAAATAAGACCAGTAAAAATGTTGTCATCTCACAGTCGCATCACTTCATTCCTGTGGCCATCGAAACCGGAGGAAGTTGGCACTCCGAGTCCCTGGAATTCGTTCAAGAGTTGGGAAGCAGAATTTCGATGTCGACCGGTGACCAGAGAGAGTCCAACCATCTGCTCCAGCGCATTTCAGTCGCGCTCCAAGTAGGAAATTCGTTGTCTGTGTTGGGCACGACAGAACTTATCGGCCAAGACACTGACAGGCCAAGGACCTAATGTTTGAAACGATTATTTACTCGTCTGTAAAAAAAAAAAAAAAAAAAAAAAAAATAATAATAATAATAATAATATAATAATTGACGTGTCTTCAGATTGCAGTTGACAATGAGAACGTCGAGATCGTTGAGTTGCTGCTGAAGCAGGAAGGAGTGAAGATCGGTGATGCTTTGCTGTACGCTGTTCGCGAAGGAGTCTACCGCATCGTGGAGATGCTCATCGATCATCCGAGCATCTCAACCGAGATGTTGGGGTCAGAGTGGGCCAATCACAAGTTGGCTGACGGTGAAGAGAGCTCAGACTATTCGCCAGATGTGTCGCCTGTTGTCCTCGCAGCTCACTGCAACCAGTTTGAGATTCTCCAGCTGCTTCTATCCAGAGGTGCGTCCATCTCAAAGCCTCACTCGCTCACATGCAGCTGTCAGCGCTGCAACAAGGAGACATCCGAAGACAGTCTTCGCCATTCACTGCTGCGCATCCACACGTACCGCGCTCTGTCGAGTCCTGCGTGGATCTCGCTGACGAGTCCGGATCCGGTGTTGACGGCCTTCAAGCTGTCGTGGGAGTTGGATCACCTGGCGATGAGTGAGAACGAGTTCAAGGACATCTACGCTGAGCTGAGCGAACAGTGCAAGCAGTATTCGTGCAGTCTGTTGGACCAATGTCGCAGCAGTGAAGAGGTGATCGCAGTCCTCAATCGAGCGCCAGATGTTGTTCCTCACTTCGATGATTCACCGGCCACAGAAGAAGAAGACGAAGATGAAGGTGGAGGGACATCGACAGATACGAAGACAGACAAAGAGAAACTGACACTCGATCGATTCAAACTCGCTCTCAAGTATGAACAGAAGCAGGTAAGATTAAACGCCATCGAACGAAGCTTCGTCAACCGTAAACAACACAATCATGATATCAATCATATGAATATCAATCATATGAATATCAATCATTTGAATATCAATCATATGAATATCAATCATATGAATATCAATCATTTGAATATCAATCATATGAATATCAATCATATGAATATCAATCATATGAATATCAATCATATGAATATCAATCATATGAATATCAATCATATGAATATCAATCATATGAATATCAATCATATGAATATCAATCATCTGAATATCAATCATATGAATATCAATCATATGAATATCAATCATATGAATATCAATCATATGAATATCAATCATCTGAATATCAATCATATGAATATCAATCATATGAATATCAATCATGATATCAGTCACGCGTGACTCTTGCTACTCTCAGATATAAAGTTGGTCAGTTTAAGAAAAATCCAAATGATAAGACTCTCAATTTGTAAATTATGTGCCATTGACCATCAAGTGTAGGCCAGTCATATGAACATCATAGTTTCAAAAGATGTTCAATAAAAGCTTTAAAAGAGCTCAAGTTTACAAGATATAGGCGACGAAGAAAGAAAACGAATGAAAAATGTTTTGGACATTCGGTATCAGGATGCATTTTTTATTTTGGCTAGATGCTTTGGATTTGCAGTTTATTTTGCAATGATTTAGGACGTATGCCTAGATCTCTCTGGCGCGTCTCAAAATTTCAGTGATTATATAAAATAACCCATAATACTCGCGAATTGAGAATTAAGACATTTGCGAGTAGTGCTTATCAATCAAAAACGCGTTTATAAAAGAACATCTGAGAACTATTTTTACAAGTAGGCTACAGCTAGTCTTTGTTCTCAACGAAAAATTGGTCTACAGTCATTAGACCTATACTCAAAAGCAAGAACTCTGCCCAAACGTGAACTTACTTAAGTGGGGCACGAAGTCAAACTAAAGACGTCCACTTCAGGCGTCCAACTTGTGTATATGCATCTTGTGTATATGCATCTTGTGTATATGCATCTTGTGTATATGCATCTTGTGTATATGCATCTTGTGTATATGCATCTTGTGTATATGCATCTTGTGTATTTGCATCTTGTGTATATGCATCTTGTGTATATGCATCTTGTGTATATGCATCTTGTGTATATGCATCTTGTGTATATGCATCTTGTGTATATGCATCTTGTGTATATGCATCTTGTGTATATGCATCTTGTGTATATGCATCTTGTGTATATGCATCTTGTGTATATGCATCTTGTGTATATGCATCTTGTGTATATGCATCTTGTGTATATGCATCTTGTGTATATGCATCTTGTGTATATGCATCTTGTGTATATGCATCATGTTCTTTGCTATGTACATGTAACTTAAACAAGCAATGAATAACGAATGCTTTTCGATTAGTTTGGCTTCGAATCCAGTGACAGTAAACTAACTCTGGGACGTTTTATATCAGATGACAAATGAAGAGCATATAGTGCAGGATAAACAAATGACACGATTGCCTCACAGTCGTATACGTTGGTATACGGTCCCAGGAGCGAGGGATCCTTAAGGCGAGGGGTCCTTAAGGCAATGGGTCCGGGGGCGAGTATAGGGTTTGTGAGCGGATCTTCTCTTTTCGACTAAAGCGTACAAACTAGAGCTACATCAATCATCGCTAATCTTTTAATTAAAATCCGAATGCTAACAGAATAGACATTCGCATGATCGCAGATACAATGTACAGGGTGGCGCATAAAAAGTGAGACCGCCTCGTTAAATCTTTTGTATTTTATATTAAGTTATGTTTCTTGATGATTTTTAAACTGCAAAATTATCCTTATTTAATAACTCAACGTGTGAAGTCAATATTTCGTGAATTTCCGGTCACCATATTTATAATTTGTGTAATTTTATGTAGTGTTTATATAAAATGGCAAAAATAACAGCAGAAGATCGTATTCTCATTAAAACAATTTAAATTGAAAAACAATGGGAAGCTAGGCGAATGATAACTGAGTTTCCAAATAAAACCTGGATTAAAGCAAGTCTTAATCGACTTTTTGGAAAGATTCATGCCGATTGTACGACAGCGCATAAGTCAGGAATCGGCCTCCCGAAGTCCGTTCGAACAGAACGGAATATTCGGCGTGAACATTTTAGTCGTGGCATCATGGTCGGCGTGTCTCGAACGGGAAAAACCAGTGTGGTGTTTGTTGAACCAGGAGCGAAAGTGAACAGCAATTATTATTGTGACCACGTCTTAAGACAAAGATTACATTTGGATATTCGAGCGAGATGTAATCGTCAAAGCTGGACACTACAACACGACCGAGCGCCGTCGCATACAGCACAAAACTTTCTTTCGTCGGGAGAATGTCACCTTCATCGAACCAGACATGTGGCATCCAAATAGCCCATACCTAAACTCGGTACATTATGCTAGGTGGGTGTTCTCCGACAAAAGTTTACCTTCATCGCAAATTTGTAACAACAACAGATCAATTGAAACTGGCCATTGTTGAAGAGTGGCAAAAATTCCCTCGGCGGTTTATAAACAGAAGCATTGACCAGTGATGCCGACGTTTAGACAAAAACTGCTGAGAACCGAGGTGGACACATTGAATTTTATTTTTGATTCTGTACGAATAAACATTTGGCAACAATTTACTTGTTTTTTGTGGAAGAAAAAGTTTTTTAATAATTTATTATTTGACATTATGCTAGGCGGTCTCACTTTTTATGCGCCACCCTGTATATAGCCTACCGCTGATAAACACGCAACATCCGTATAATTATATATAGCCTACGTATCGCCTTATACATGTATAAATTATATTAGACAGGTAAAAGGACAAACTGACAAATTGTACTGTAATTATATAGTCTGTTTCGATATTAAAGTAATTGAAGAAGCGATCTGTCTATAAAACGCAAAACATCATAATTCGTTGGATGATAATAATAATGCCGGTGATAACAATGGTTATTGGTTGTTGAGATGAGTCTGACCTTTGATCTGTGTTCTCCTTTGTTCAGTTCGTGGCTCATCCTCACTGCCAGCAGCTGTTGTCATCCGTCTGGTATGACGGCATCCCTGGCTGGCGTCGCCGTGGCTTCCCCACGAAGGTCGTCATCATCGTAAGCCTCATCTGTCTGCTGCCCATCATGGCCGTCGTCTATCTGCTGTTGCCACGTAGTAGAGTGGGAAAGCTGATTCGAACGCCGTTCATGAAGTTCATGTACCACAGCGCATCGTTCGGTGTCTTTCTCTTCCTCCTCATCTTAGCATCGACGAATATTGGAACGGAAGATGGAGACCACAAGATCAGACAACAACAGCGAGGACCACCACCATCCAAACTTGAATGGCTTATTGTCTTCTACGTCATGGGTACGTAGTAGCATACTCCTCCTGCATTTTATTACTATGGCTTATCGTCTTCTGCGCTATGGGTACGTAGCAATGTAGCATACTGTAACGGCCTGTTGCCCCCTCGTAAGAAAACCACGTGACCTTGGGTCACACCCCTGGTGTTGCTCTTCAGCCTCCCAAGTGGTAGGAGCCCGCCTTAGGATCTCAAACGAGGCGCCGCCCTGTTGAAGGGGTTCTCTGTCGTCAGGTAATTCTACAGGTCCATCCAAGTAAGTAAGATCTATGGGACCCATCGCTTTCCCTGTGGTAAAGTTATAGTTTAGGGTTGGGTCTTCCACCTCAGGACGGGGATGTCTCTTATCGGTACCAGGAATGGCTTCGGTCGAGTGGCGACATATGTCAGCGGTCCTCGGTCTGAGGACGACGGCTTCCCCTAACGGAAGTCCATCAGGGTTCAACTCCCCTTCAACAGATTGTTTAAATCCCCAATCCTTAAGTGCGATCGACCCTTCCCTTCTCTTTTCCTGCATTACCTCACCTTCCTCTAGTCTGTCAGGGGTTCCTCCCTTCTCCCCCTTAGTTATGTATTCCTCTAAATCCTCATCAGAGTGATCCTCAGACCTTATAGAAGTTTCCATCTTCTAATTATTAATTAACGTCTGATTTGATATATTTAATTAAACATTTCAACTGATTATAATGAACAAGCATTGCTGACAATTAACATTCGTGATTAGGCCTAAGTATTGTTCTTCAATAATAATTCAATGTATTTTAACTCCAACGGAATTAAAGCAAATAATCAACAAGCGTGCCTAACCTTGTTTCTAGTAATCACGGTCGATTATTAACACTATGAAATAATCAATTACATTCCAGTTCGATTTGTATCGACCGTTATTCAGCAACAGCATAGGTTTCAATTCTTATTATCAGTCACATTAGTTATCAATTAATTAACTTTAATTGGTTTCGGATTCTGTTATGGAGCAATTAAATTATTTGATACTTCCCTGCCTTTCCGTGCAATTTTGAGTCACTCTCGAATTCGAATATGTAAAGAAGATCGGATATTGTCTTGCCCTGGTATAATTGTTTGTCATCAAGATATTCACACAGAATATTGCATCGGTAATGACAAACGTGTAGCTTCGATCACCTCAGAAAGAAAACCACACTCGTCCGAATCAGCACACGATTCGACGAACACGGAAGAAATTATACCAGTCGCAAACGGTGCCAAAACCCGTTGCTTAGTCAACAATATCTTCTTACTCATGCAGTCAGGCAATCAGCCACGCAAACTTATCAATTTCAGACCAAAAACCCACACAAATTCTTGTCTTCACGAGCCGACCTCTTACCCTGATGGAAACCTGGACTCGACTTCGCTTTCGGCGGTTGCAAGCGGTCACGTAGGCCGCAACAACCAATCAGCGACTACCTCGCAAAAGCGGTCGTCGAACGCAAACCTCGGCCTCTGATAGGTCGGACAAACTACTGTGATTGGCTACCACAAGAGGATTCAGAAGCCTCGACAGAAGCCTCGTACAGTAGTTTCCTACCAAACACGACGACGGCCTTCGCAAAATATCACTTCTATGTGATGATCTAAAAATAGAACCGCGATATCTAATAAAATCAATTAGCAAGTAAGTACGCCAAGCGGCCTTACAAGACGTTAAATTGTAGCGGCCTTATAGGACGTTACAATACTCCTCCTGCATTTTATTTGTATGACTTATCGTCTTCTGCACTGCGGGTGGGTAAGTATGAAATAAATAGCAAATTGTCATCGACATGCATGGGTTGGAAAAATAAATGGCAAATTGTCTTTTACATCATAGCTATACACGAATAATTAATCTTATTGAAATTTGTCTTCTAAACGTCACGGGAAAGAATAATAAATTGTAAATTGTTTACAACGTCATCATAATGTGTACAAGTGAATGGTAAATTGTCTTCTAGCTTATTGATGATGATGATGATGATGATGATGATGATGATGATGATGATGATGATGATGATGATGATGATGATGATGATGATGAATTCGATGTGTTGAGCTCCTGCTGACATATACCGCAGCCAGTTACAAAGAAAGAAATAATAAGGAAACTGAACCAACTGCTGTAAAACCGAACTGCGTGCACATGTGATACTATAAAATAGGCCTAGTATTGTAATACATCGACATGCATACATATTTATTATGCATTATATATTATATATTATATAATTATATATCATATATCATATATCATAGGCCTATAGCATATAGCAATTATAGCATATATCGTTAATTCGTGGAAGATTCCGTCACCATTGTGAACTTCTTAGTTGGCGAGTCAAGGGTCACCACAGGTCACTAGAGGTCACTAGAGGTCACTAGAGGTCAGTAGAGGTCATTAAAGGTTACTCGATGGACACCGTAAAGTGAACGTCAATCAATCATTTCGTTCGATAAGTTTCCAGCAAAAGAAGAAGAAGCTACAAGCAGCAGCAGCAGCAGCAGCAAGAGCAGCAGCAGCAGCAGCAGCAAGAGCAGCAGCAGCAGCAGCAAGAGCAGCAAGAGCAATCGATCGACCCATCCACCTTTAAGTAACACGCGGACAAACAGTGAAACTCGAGACCATACAACCGCACGCTGACTCTCTGTGGACAGTGGACACTGACTACATAACATGCCCCTCACCCCTCATCCTTTCCCCCTCACCCCCGGCATCTACTTAATGTTCTGTCAATAGAACATAAACTATGGATCCAACCTTCCGTTCCATCTTCAGGTCAGTTGCCTCCGACTGCGCATGTCTGGTCAATAATGCATAAACATCTCATGAATCAAGTCTCGTCTTGTCCTCTATATCCAATGTTATCCATGCACCTTTTATTTTTCGTTTAATTGGATCTAAATCTTCTGACCTCTGCAGCGTTGAAGTCGTCTGCTGGATAAATCAAACTGAAAATCTTCAGGAAATATTCATTCGTACCACAACTGACACATAATTATAGGTTATAATATTTATCATGAACTTTTACACGGAATTCCATAGAGCTGAGGATTTAACATATTGCATAATATTATGACGAGGTGTCTTGTATTTGTTGGACAGGTTTCGTGTGGGCCGAGTGCAAGCAGCTGTGGGAGGAAGGCTTCAACGCGTACCTTCGCGAATGGTGGAACTGGTTGGACTTCATCATGCTCTCCCTCTACCTCTGCACGTTTTCGTTGCGCCTTGTTGCCTACCTGCATTCACGGAATCCGACCAAATACTGGCCGAACACTCTGCCGCGCACCCTGTGGCCCGAGGCCGACCCTACTCTCGTGTCGGAGGGGGTCTTCGCCATCGCCAACGTCTTCAGCTTCGCTCGGATCATCTATCTGTTCCAGGCGAATCCTCAGCTCGGTCCTCTCCAGATCTCTCTCGGTTGTATGCTGATCGACATCGGAAAGTTCTTCTTCATCTTCTTCCTCGTCATCACATCGTTCGCATGTGGCCTCAACCAACTCTATTACTTCTACTCGGCCACCGGAAGTCTCACCAGCCAAAGTACCACCACTCCCACGACGGCCGAGACAGCGGCAGCAGGTGCAGGAGGGGCAGGGGCAGGAGGGGCAGGAGGGGCGTCTGGACCGAGGGGAACTACGACGGTGGCAAACAATGTCGACGACGCAGATCCAGACTTTGAAAATGCATTCGATCCGTAAGTATAATTTATTATTTTGTTTGATCTAATTTTTCAATGAAACAACGATTAAATAAATAACAGCCTAAATATGGGCCTAATTATTAATGAAGACACTTCAATTATTAATAATACATGTAGCCAGAAGAAGAAGTAGCAATACGCATGCGCAACCATGACCTAAATATCATCGATGATTATATATATTTCATACAAGTTTATGATTCAATATAATAGTTGGCTATTAAAGCCACAACTCCCACGATTGCTCATTTGCGCTCATGTAATATTAGCCGTCAACTTGAGTTTATTAGATCTGTTAATGTGCACGAAGCAAAGCAACATTGGTGTGAGGAGGAGGAGGAATAGGAGGAGGAGGAAGACAAGAAGGAGGAGGAGGAGGAGTAGGAAGCGGAAAAGACAGAGGAGGAAGAGAAAGAGGAGGAGGAGCAGAAGAAGGAGGAGGAGGAGAAGAAGGAAGAAGAGGAGGAGGAGGAGGAATAGGAGGAGAATGAAGAAGAGGAGGGAAGGAGCAATGGCGATAAACTGTACACGTACTGTTATCATCGGCAGCATTACATGTAGCGTGACAATAAAGACCGACCGAGTGATGCAACACTGTCGTCGTCGTCGGTTCTGCATGTAGAGTGGTCTGTGTGTGCATGCGTGTGTGTGTGTGTGTGTGTGTGTGTGTGCATGCGTGTGTGATATGGGGATTTATATAGCACTTTATTTAACCTCTCAGGAGAGCGAAAAGTGCACTTTATTGTTCGTCCGTCTTATAGCTCAATAACACGCCAGGAATAGATGTGGATTTAGCTCATCTCAACAGTCTTGTTAAGAGCCAAAACGAACATTGAAACTTGCAAGAACGTCCAGTTTTTGCAATAAGTTTTACCCACTATTTAAACAGGGTTTTTTCTTATTAAAGATTAATTTTTAAAATATGCTAAACATCCATAGATGATTTTAAAAGATTTCGCGTAATGTAAACTCGACGATCTGTCATTTAGACAATGCTAATTAGTCCTTACTTGCAACAACAACAACAACAACAACAACAACAACAACAACAACAACACAAGATAATTTGTGGAGTCAGCTGCATTTAGAATTTCAAGCACTTTGAATGGCACTGTCGTTTATCAGCCAATGGCTAAAGTCCTTCCTTTACAGACGATTGAGCAACTTTCAATTCCTCTCCAATCGCAGTATCGTGGGACGATGCTTGAACGCTATACTTCTGGAAAGAACTGGTTTTAGTCCGCAAGAGATTAGCTCTACGAGTCTACGGGAACACGAGTTTTATGATTTTCTTCTTATCGTTCCTGGTCACGGGATATCCAAAGACCATAAAACGCGTTGAAGCAATAGCAAGAGACGGAAGAAGAACTGAAGGAGAATATTATGTGGAGGAGAATATTATGTGGAGGAGAATATTGTGTGGAGGAGAATATTATGTGGAGGAAAGTATTATGTGGCGCCTGCATGTGTATTGTGTGTTCGGATGAGGTGTTCGTGTCGACAGCCAACGCCTCCTTTCTATTCATGAGTGAAGATCAATTATTATTCTTGTGAATGCTGCAGATTGAATGGAAGATGGAGGACATTGGAGGAAGGAGTTGGGTCGTCAGAGGAGGTGGCGTGACATTCGTCCAACTGACTCCGTTTCTATGTGGTGCTGACAGAGAATGAATGAGACTCATTGTCAGTACTAACAAAAGAACAACAGTCGAAGTCTTTGCAATACGACAATGAAAAAGATGAATAAAACACAGGATGCTCTTTCTTTACCAAAGAACCGTTTCTCATTATTGCAGCCACGATTACGATGAAGAGAAGGATGAAGAGAAGGATGAAGAGAAGGATAAAGAGGAGGATGAAGAGAAGGATGAAGATGAAGATGAGGAGAAGGGGGAGGATGGAAAAGCAGACAAGTACATGTAGTAAAAATGGCCGATAAAAATTTAAAGGAAGAGACTGAGCTTTAACAATAGATCCACATGCAGTCGATTTTACCAACAATAATTAAATATACAGCAGTTGTTCAAGGTTCAGTAGCCTACGAATTGTTTTGTAGTTGGACCCAACTCACTACACTGCTCAACATCCTTCTCAAACAATAGGGTTGTGTTTAGTTGTGCTGGAGATCGCAATTGCGACTTAACATCTGCATAGCGCCACCCAGTAAACAAACTAGTCAGTGGTGCTCTCCGCGCAATTCTAGTGTGGTGTATACACTGTCATTAGGCATGACTAGGGAGTGGAATTTTACATAATTTTTTTATAATAATTATGTTTTACTTGAAAAGTTGATATGATCAGTTGATATAATGCTATAAAATGCAATGTTATAACATTAATTATAGTTGAGTTGTTGATGTCATCGTGAATCCGTTCTAACGCATGCAGACTATTGTATTGGATAGTCTATGTCGTTCGTCTTTTCTTCTTTCTTTCAGTATTTTCAAAAGCTACGTAACGCTGTTCTGGTCGCTGTTCGGTCTGACGCAGCTGAGTACGGTGCGTGAGGGTGACACGCAGCCTCTGACTAAGTTGATTGGCGAATACATGCTGATGGTGTATCACGCGATGGCCGTCATTGTTCTCATTAACATGCTAATTGCTATGATGTCCAACTCATTTCAGGAAATCGAGGTAATTGTGGCATGCGGTCGTCGTCGTTACTTCCAATCATTTCTATATCCAATCCATTGAATGAATATATTATTATTATAATTATATGACGACATGAGCATCGCAACACTGCAACTGACTCCGCTGGGTCGTAACCTACAGTGAGCTGCGTCCCATTAGAAACGAGAAATAGGCGTATGCAATGTACAGCCAACGGGTTCATTGTACAAGTGCAGAGTATTCGAATCATGTTGGGAGATCAGTTATACTCGGGTTAAGATCTGTTAAGCTAAACACACGAAACTTCATCTCCAGCGGAGCTTTTGAGTTTTGCGATGGTCCTGAACATAATTCGTTGAATTTCCAAAGCCTTCGATATTTATATCTGCTTATGGCCTTCGTCAAAAATTGTTTTGGGCGACGAAATTTAAATCGAAAAAAATTCGACACTTGTCATCGATCACAATTTCCTCGATTCCTGAAAATTCTTCTTATAAAAAAGTTCTGAAGAGGAAAAAGCGATGGAGAGGAGGAGGAGGGGAAAGATGAGCAAAGGTAGGAGCAAGAGGAGAAGAAAGAAGCGGGCTAGGGGAAGGGCGAAAGAGGAGAGCGAGGAGCAGGGTAAAGGAGGAAGATGGAGTCAGTTTGAGCCTAGATCATTGTAACGGTGGTTTGCTGTTCTCTTACAGACTTGACACATCGTTTATAACGTTGTTCTGGACGTTGTTTGGCGTCATCTCTCTCGCTGTTCTCGAAGTTAAGCTTCGTTATATCGAAGGCTTTGGAAAGCTTCTCTTTGGCCTGTACAATGTCGCCGCTAGGATTCTCTTTCTGAACATGCTCATAGCCATGATGTCCAAGTCATTCAATATCACTGTGGTAAGCCGTTGTCTCATTAACTATCACTCTATACCGTATAGTGTCTACTTGCTTCTCTGCTCTATCAGTGTATCAGGTGCAGTGGGTCTGTGTGTCCGGCTATTATATCGCGTCTATTAAAAGTCATAACATAAGATGTAAACACTTATTATGTAAACACTCGTTACTTCTGAACTGCTCTATTTCTACAATGAATCAATTCATAACTGATCAACAGCTTTGAGGTACATGTACATGTAATCATATATTCAAGTTTGATGTCTAAACGGTCGGATAGGCATTTTATTTAACAATTATCAATAGTCTATTTCGAAATGGTTCTGTTCTCTAGAATGCTGCCTGTTAAGCATTTGCTTATAAACAATAAAAAAACAGTTAAAAACAGTTAAAATCTATAATTGAACAGTGTATTGACACAACATGATGAGGTCCATAGAACATCACGAATGATTGCATCCAGAAACAGATCTACAGTAAATGTAAATATTGGTGTGTTATCTGAGTCAGTGCTTCTTCTGACCAAATAAAGATGTCGTGGATTCGAATCCACGCTTTAGATCTTCCATTCGGCACAGCATGAAAAGAGAAAAAGCGAAATGATGATTGTATCTACAATTTGTACATAGCGCATAGCCTGTGTAATGCATGTAACCTGTGAGTGCAGTAACCCCTCCCTACAATAGCCTCCACTGCAGCAAAGTTTTTCTCATAGGACGGGAACAAACGAAACGAACACGAATGGGTTAATAAACCAGTAAACAATACAATAGGATAGCTACCCTACTAATAATAATCAACTGAAAGACATCCATTAACTGCTTTCTCATGCTTGAAGACGACAGCTGTGTAGCAAAAGACTTGTTTAGAAATAACGCTTTAAAATAAAACGTTTATTTTGTCCCAAATTTATCGCAGTGGTCTATGTTAAACTGGTTTCGGCAGACGTGCACTTGTCTGCATTCCAAGTAGGCCTCTCTCTCTCTGTCTCTCAGTGTCTGTGTCTGTCTGTCTTTGTCTCTGTCTCTGTCTCTCTATCTGTCTCTCTCTGTCTTTGTCTGTCTATGTATCTGTCTGTCTCTGTCTGTCTGTCTCTGTCTGTCTGTCTGTCTCTGTCTGTCTGTCTGTCTGTCTGTCTCTCTCGAACGTCGTCCCTGGTGCCGTGTCTTCAAAGACATCCACATTCGCTAGAAAACGAAACGTTGCTTTGCAGTCGAGAACAGCAATAAAAGAGACTCTGCACATATATACATATATATATATGTATGTACATGTATAACATTGTATACATACATGTATATATAATTCCTATTCTACTATTCCTATTCATGCACATATATTCCTATTCGCTTCCGTGAATCGTTGAAACACTCTCGACCAAGTCTTGTTTATGTGACTTAGGTTTCTGCAGTGAACGTCGTCTGACCAGTGAATATGGGAGAATAAGAGTCATTTAGTCATTTAGTGAGAATATAAAACGGAGAAAGGTTCGTCTGCCGCATCTGTCCCACTGGGAATTCGCAGAGCAAACAACTCGTGTGCTGCACGAGTAGATAATAATATACATAGTACCATAGATGTACGTGTAGAGTACATTAAGGCGAACATTTGATAAACAACAATGTACCACGAAAGCCATATAACATGAGATAAGATTTAGATTTAATAAGTCAATCTTCCAAGACCATTTTAAAACAAAATGGCATAAAAGCTTTCATCCGCCTGGCAATGTATGCGTAACATAATTTATTGATTATTTATTAATTAATTATTAATTATTACACAAATTAATTATTAATTATTAATGATTAATTAGATCATTTTAGGTTGCTTAGGAACTCATTGCCATTTATACCGCTGATGATTAGCCTAATTCTTCTTTTTGCCAGGACCATGCCGACCGAGAATGGAAGTTCGCTCGATCGAAGTTGTGGATGGGTTATTTCGACGATGGATCGACCCTTCCTCCGCCTTTCAACCTCCTCATCAGTCCAAAGTCCATCTTCTATTGCTTGCGACGGATGCACCGCGCTCTCATGGCCAGCAAGCTCTGCAACCGCCGCAGACGATCGTCACCTGCTGCAGCCAATGAACGATGCAGTCCACAGTCGAAGAAACAATCGTCGAACAGCACTACAAAGGTCAGTCTATCTCTCTCAGTCTCTTTCGTTGTGTGTCTGTCTCCGTCACTTTGTGTGTCTATCTCTGCCTCTCTGTTCCTTTGTGTCTTTGTGTGTCTGTCTCCTTCTCTGTCTCTCTGTCTCTTCGTGCGTCTGTCTTTGTCTGTCTCCCTCTATCTCTGTATCTTTGTGCATCTTCCTCTGCCTCTACCTCATGTCTCTCTGTCTCTTCGTACGTCTGTCTTTGTCTGTCTCCCTCTATCTCTGTATCTTTGTGCATCTTCCTCTGCCTCTACCTCATGTCTCTCTGTCTCTTCGTGCGTTTGTCTTTGTCTGTCTCCCTCTATCTCTGTATCTTTGTGCATCTTCCTCTGCCTCTACCTCATGTCTCTCTGTCTCTTCGTGCGTTTGTCTTTGTCTGTCTCCCTCTATCTCTGTATCTTTGTGCATCTTCCTCTGCCTCTACCTCATGTCTCTCTGTCTCTTCGTGCGTTTGTCTTTGTCTGTCTCCCTCTATCTCTGTATCTTTGTGCATCTTCCTCTGCCTCTACCTCATGTCTCTCTGTCTCTTTGTGCGTCTGTCTCCGTCTATGTCTCTGTATCTTTGTGCGTCTGCCAATGTCTCTGTTTTCACTGACTGAGCGCAAATGATACGAAGAAACATTGTGTCAAACATCTTCTTGTCCAAATGTTCTTGCAATACACATTTCAATCAATGAATGACCATTCGCTCAGATACCCCGTAGGTGTACGATACCCTCTTCAAAATGTCTCTCCGGCTGGACTCTATCCAGAGCCAGATGCAATGGTTGCAAAGGACGTTTGTCGAATTCTACAGTAGTATCAGTAAAGGCCAAAAGAGTCGTAAGAGTAAATGTAGGTTAGATTGGATCGATGATAAAAATAGTAACTAACTTAACAGATGCTGATTAGGACATAGGCTATGTATATGACAAATCTAACAGCATTTGCTTTTAACATTTATTTTAACATATAGGCCTATAGTTTTTTGCCACTTTTCAGCTTTTATCGGTGGATGCCAACAAAAACTGCCAGAAAGTCGTAAGTAACATCTAAACAACTGCGTGTTGTCAGTATGTGCTCGTAATGGCAAATCATTTTCACCGCTGCACTAAATTCTTTACATGTAATAATATTAGAACCGTTTAAGTGTCACATGCTTCCAGAATCGCCTTGTAACTTATCTCAATCTACGAACGATCTCTGCTTTGAACTACAACTCAATGACCCATATATTATATAGCCTATAACAATGATAAGATGAAACTAAAGAAATCATATATAGGCTATAAAAAATAAATGTTTGGGCATCATCGACCAAAGCTAACCCAGGCATACATGAATAAGCTCATCTCCTTGTGAGTGCTGAGAAATTTACGTTGCATTTGCATTAACCACATTATTGGCATTGGCATACCTCAGCAATAATGCAAGAACTTTTTAGTTTCACATAACGATTTCATAACCTTTCACGTTCTTGTCTTATTAGGCCTAATCATTTAGGCCTATTCTTTCAAGTACCGTGTTAGATGGCCATTTAATTTAAAGCTTAGTTTCAATTTATTCTTCTGTCCAATTTACCTGATTTACTTGACGGTTTGAACAGAAGAAGAATTCTTTCATTTCCAGAAACCAAGTCGAAATGGCAATGTTGGCAGTTCACCGTCATGCGTTGTCTCTGATCCTCGAAACAAATATAAGGTAGAATAATAAATAATATAATTAAAATACAATCAATATCGATTTATTAATTATTATTACCGCCATCACACCACGCAAATCTATCACCAGAACTAACCAACGCACACTTGACTGCACTTAGGCAATAGATGTAGAAGGAGCGCTTCTTTTGATCTGTGTGGTGTCTCATAAAATTTCGATAACAATTTCACTCACAACCTGCAATACATGTAGTTTGTTGGTCATTTCCTGCATCATCAGCGTTTTAGAAAGATGCTGCCATGGTTAAATGTGGATTAAGGAACGCATGCGTTGATTGTTTGAATCTCGTTTCTTGAAGTTTTCTTCACTCTCAAATCTTGGACAAAATATGATCTTCCACAGATGAGTTCAAATGCAGACGCGATGTGAAAATGAACGATTACGATTAGAATGACGACGACAACATTTATGTTTATGATGATGATGATGGTGATGATGATGATGATGATGATGATGATGATGATGATGATGATGATGATGACAATGATAATAACGATGATGATGATGACGATGCTAATGTTAATAGTAGAGGTGATTATCGAAGGCATTGCAGATGATGGTGCTGTTGTTGATAAACAATGATGATGATGATGATGTTGTTGTTAATAGGATGTGATGCGGCGTCTTGTCAGTCGTTATATTCACCAGTGGAAGAAGCAGTTGCATCAGGATGGAGTCAGTGAAGATGATTTGCTTGAGATCAAACAAGACATCTCCAGCCTTCGGTAGGTCATAATTATAATAGCAATTTATGAGTGACGTTTCTTCTGTGTTGCACATGTATCTGATTCAGACCACCAAGCCACATTACACATCATACACATCGCACGCACAGCGTAGAGATGGACGGAAGCTACATAATCATCGCCGCAGACCTTTTCGTAGTCGTATACCACTGAAAGCAATAGTGAGAGGCGCACTAAACAGTCTTAAACCTGCGCCACATGCTAAACTATGTAGGCCTATAGAAGAGGTTGCTGAATTGTTATTGCTGCTGATGCTCACATGCTGTTGAAATATATTAAATTGACAAACTAAGCTGAGCTTCTGATTCCCCGGTCGCGGACTGCTGTGCTATCCGACAGCGTCGTTCATTCTCTGCCGCTGGTTCTACAACCCGGAATGGTCTTCCTGTCACACCGCGCTTAGTTCCCATGAATCATTCCACATTTCTACTCTGTTCCTTAAGGGCCTCAGAACTGTCTAATTTAGTCGTGGTTGGGCCGGGAGCGCTTGTGAGCAGCCTATCTTGAAGAGGCGCTATATAAAATGTATGAAATAAATAGAAGAAGAGCGATGGTGTTGTTTGTTGTTGCTGCAGATATGAATTGCGCGTTGATCGTGAGAGAGCAGATCTTCAGAACACTGCGAATGTTGAGAAGTTGAAGCGAGACATCAAGCGAATAGCAGGGACATTACAGCAGCAGCAGCAGCATGGAGGGGGCGGCGGTCGAAGCGCCAGACCCCCTCCGCCCTACAACACCGGGGGCGGTCCGGTGGTCGCGCCCTCCTCTGGGGGTGGTGACCATTTGGCAGACACCGGCGCCGTGGGAGGAGCGCGCAATGGGTACGACCAGAGGGGCATGGGAGGAGGCGGTGGTGGCGGTGGATACTGGGATGACATGGACGCATTCAAGCAGGAACTCGTGTCGTCTTTACGATCTGAAATACGAGAACTTATTGCTGATCTGACGTCATCGTCATCTCGTCGCAACGTCAGAACGAGTCCGATCAACACTACGACGACGACGATGACGACATCCGCTTTGGCAGCTCCACCAACACCGCTCACCTCTGACCTGTACCAGACACACCTCTACACTCAACTCTAATCTACCAGACACACCTCTACACTCAACTCTAATCTACCAGACACACCTCTACACTCAACTCTGATCTACCAGACACACCTCTACACTCAACTCTAATCTACATGTATACGGATAGAAGGAAGGGCAGGAAGGAGCTGCTGTCGACAAGTCTAGACGCTGCAGTTGAGCGGGTTTTTCAGCTAAAAGTCTTAAGCAAAGACTATAAAAGATGGTTCGGTTGACAAGAACTTATCTTATATTTATCTATTCTATTATTTATTCTAAACATTATATTCGATGATACTTTATTCGATAGAGACTGAACCAAATCAGCTATGAATTCTTCATAAACAGGCCAAACTAATCCAAGGTCCCAACTAAGTTTAGTCTAAGGTCCCAACTAATCCAGGGTCCCAACTAAGTTTAGTCCAAGGTCCCAACTAATCCAGGGTCCCAACTAAGCTTAATCCATGCATGGTCCAACTGATCCAGGGTCGCAAGGTTCATTCCAAACGCCATTTTCATTTTGACACTTTTGTCTTTTGACAGGAAGTACCCTAGAAAATTGGAATCGACTTTCTAAGCTTCACTTTGTCGTAGGATCTGCGTCTATAATGTAGGTTACTGCTGTAAACCAGACCGTTGAATATAAGACTAGTTAACGTATTTTAAGAGAGACGCTAACAGTTTACTGCTGGATATGACGCAGTTGTTAGAGCGACGATAGACGTTTCTTTTAACTTATAGTAACTTAAAGCTTGAAGGAACTACTTGCGTGATATAGGGTATGGTAGGGCAAAATATCACTTGAACGAATTAGGATTTGTCAACTGTTTGCCTGCACGCCTACGACTTTAGGACAGACAACTGATCTAAGGATTCTGAAATGAATGCCAATTAGGCCTATTAGGCTAATGCCTTACTGCTCAGCTACCGGTGTATTATAGTTTATAGTTATAATAGTTATGTAAAAAAGGTTAATATTTTCTGTTTAATTTCGACGCCGTTTTTGTCATCATAAACGTTTGCCAATCATAACGACACGATGGACGAACCAATATCTTAAACCTTCGTTTCAACACAGAGGAACAGTTGCAGCCAGGTTTGTCATCACGTAATATGCCTATAGCCTGTGACTGTTGTGAAATTACCTCATTGTAGCCAGTTTAGAAATCTCCTTCAGCTCTTGTGTGCATTGTTATTGTTATGTTCAGCACAGAACTATTATAATTACATACTACAAGTTTATGCATATAGACCTAGTGCGGAGATAGGCGCCTCCTATAGTGTATACGGTAGACCGAAGGAACCCACTGACTTATTAATCATCAGCATGAAAGATCAATAGATTACCTTGGTAATAGGCCTACTTTATTGTCACAGTAATGGGCAACAATCTTGAATCACTCAATTATTTTGGGTAATCTCTATTCAACCTTAGAACCAATACAGGTAGGGTAAGCTGGGGCATGTTGGGGAAGAGCAAAGATGGTTGTTGCGCTATAAAATTAGGATGCGTGGCAGGGAAACAGTCGAACAGAAAGTCAATTGAAGAGCAAGGCAAGTTCGTTCTTTTGTTAGATAGCGACAATGTACTTAGGAGCTTTCTTCCCCTTTTTAAAAGTAGCCTAACGCTTCCTATTTACCTCTAAAAATATTTCACTACTCTAAAGTTTCGTTTATCATAATGTCCACGAATGCAAAAACATTAAATATTTTTGCAGAACTGTGACATAGACTAGACGACACCGTCATTCAATTCACCATCGTGACTTTTGTTGGGTTTCTGATTGACTGGGCACTCTGAAGAAATAATAATTAGCAGTGAAATGTTTTTGCTACTTAAAATGTTTCACTTGATATCCAAGAAAAGAAACACATTCACATGATCGGTTGTAAAAAAAACTGTAAAAACTAAAAACCCTTCAGAGGCATTCACTCATAGGTGCCGCTGTCATTTGCCTTGGATATGTTCAACCTCGATGATGACTTTTCCCCTATCTCCTTTCTCCGCTGACTTGATGATCATATTTGTCCCCAGAGTGCGACGATAGCGCCATCTATGAACGGATCTACGCCACGGAAAAGCTATGAAGAGAAACAATGTCTCTACATCGATGCTTTCTTCGAGTCTTTCCAACAAAATAAGAACGTCTTTCAATTCCGCTGACAACACTCGATCGGCCACTGAACCAGCCAGACCAGTCAACAAACTCAGCATGACGATGCTGGCCACTACGACGAATACAGAATATGTGAGTACAACCTGGCCGGGCATTGGATCAGGCAGCGTATTATCGCCCATCATCAGTCGAAAAGTACCAAACATGGCGTTCACTTCATGATCGAACGGAAACTTCTTTTTCGCTAAGCAATCAGGGTCATTGACAGCGTATTCAAAAGTCATGGCAAAAACAGAAGCAACGGTGAAGAACAGAGATGAAAACTGCATCAGAACCTTTCCCATCTTGCACATGCTGATGACGAAATGGCCGCCGAGGTTGTGGGTGCGTGTTCCATAGAGCATGGACAGCACGCGGAACGTGACAGCCAAGACGACGTATACGACGAATAAAGACATGAAGGAGTACTTAGTGTTCGCTGAGGTGACGTCCGTTACGTCATTGCCACTGTCGTATACCTTCAGGACTATGATGATTGTGGCAAAGCAGCTGGCGAGAATGTTGAGCTGTCGACTGACGTACGACATCGGAATGCGTCTCCTGAAGACTTGTCTGATGGACAGTCGCAGATGAGAAGATTTCTGGCAGAAGTATTGAAGATGAAGAAACGTCAATCTCATCAGCACATCGAACAACACAACAATGATGGAACCGCTCACCAACATGACAACAACAGCTATCTGAAATAAACCAAGGTTCTTCGGTACTTCATCCATTGTCGCTTGAACATCGAAACCACAGATTTCGCTCATCTTGCATAATGACATTGCTCTCAGGTCTATTGTGCTGTTGGTGGTGGTGTTCAACCAGTTCAACGACGATGATGACGACTTAGGACAATTGCTTGTGTCGGTCATTTTAGCTTCTAAATAATCAGAAATGCCTTCGTATATCCACCAGTAAGTGATATTGAGAAGGTCGGTCTTATCCACCAATCCGATTATGTTGATGTACATTACAAGCAGCGCCCATAGCTTGAGATTGGATACAAAGAAGACATACACCAAGCGAGCATTGACTTTGATCTTGGCATCGATCCAGGTTTTCAGCAGCGAACAATTCGTGATGCTAGTCACTTCCTCTTCACTCATCGCCATCAAGTCACGCGTACAGAGAAGTGACAACAAGAAGTTCTGCTCCTGCAATACGTCTCCATCTTCATATAGTGACACATCATAGTGAGACAACGTGAATCCCGACGAATGGAATTGATCCTCCGTGGGAACAACGTCGTCTCCTACGAAGTCCATGCCGAGATCAGTGTCTACAAATACCTGGTCAATGCCAAGAACCATCTTCGTCTTGCGAAAGATTCCGCCAGTCTCCAGGATTTTGGTGAAGTACAGAGGAGACCCGATCATGATGGCCAACTCAAGGCCACTCAGACCTCTGCCGTTTCGACATTCCAACAAAACAGTCTTTACAGCCGATATGCCGAAGACTCGAAGCAGCAAGTCGAAGCACGAGTTAGCTGATCGACTGTCCTCTGCCGACAAATCTGCCAAATAGTGGAATACGTTGCATCCGCTGTGATCGGTCGCCGTCAGAATCTTCGGCTGATATTCGCAAAACAATTGGACGAGATTCGCGTTGTTACTGAGCGCCGCAAACACCAGAGGGAGTCTTATGTCACCCGATCTCTTGCATCCGATATTCCATGAGTATGTGAAGAAATGTATGATGTAGAAGATCGGCGTCAGAAGCAAGTAGGAAGGCAGCAAGACGAACAAATAGACGAAAAAAGATGCAACGATCTTAGAGCATCTTTTGAAGACATTCTCCACCTTGATTGTCATGCGATTAACTTCTGCCTTTCCAAGAAGAAGACAATGGTGTAACACAGGATCCGAGTCTTGTATGGTGTCAAGAATTCTGAGAACAAGTGGAACATTTCCTCCCATAATCAATCGATAGAAGAGCAGCTTATTCATACCACCTACAGATGACTCTGATATTCTTCGAGTGAATATTGACTGTTTGATTCCAAAGTATTTCCTCACTTCCTCCGTCGCCTTAAGACAGAGTCGATCCCAAGAGTTCTCCAACTCACATTCACGAGTCTCTTGCTGCTGCTGTTGCTTCTTCATATTATGATCGCCAAGAGAAATTTCTGACACTTCTACTGCGTCGCTAATCGGAAATACTTTGATCCTTTTTGCCATCGTTTTGAACCGTATTTTGCGCGATTCTAACTTCTCGCTTATATTTATTCAGGTCTTCACACTGGAAACTATTATCCAGGAAAATTTACCAAAGCCGGTGAAACGGACACAAAAAATTCAGGAATCAGCGTTTTGCAGGGCATGAGTTGAGTTATATAGCCTACCAAATAAACCCAAATGACAATAAGCGGACAAGCTTATAAAAAAATTATGAGAAATCAATGGCCATGAACACAGATTGTTGCAGGAACGATTATGGCACATTTGCACTTACTCTGATAATTGTGAATGGCATTGCAATCATTCAGCATGCATTTGCATAATTGTTTGTTTTAATTGTGTAGTCTGAGCGAGAACATTGTAATGGCCTTCTATCGTGATCAATTTGCAACAGGAAGCCCGATGCGAGCGTAAAACGAAATCAATGTAGGCCTATAGGCCTGCATGTATTAATGCACCTAATGTAGTTCAAATATGAACTCTAACGATCCTGTCGTTATTTATCTTTGGTGTCCGCCAGTTATTGATGCAAATGTTTATTCCATAATATGATATATAATACTTATAATATATGCAGTATATGCCTACGTATAGGCTACATTTTGTACGCAGTATTTTTGCTGCACCTAAGTAGCATAGGGTAGCATAAGTGCTCAGGTTTTTATACAGCGACCATATTATGGGATGTACCCTGCTTATTTTTTCCATGAATCAATCGAGCGAGATCCTTCAGCAACATTGCAACAAGGATGCATGTTTCTGTCATTGGATGGTTGTATGCACGTGATGTGATTGATGTTCTCTTGCATGCCACAGATCATTGAAGTATGATTAAAGTATCTGATGTAAGCCAGCATCGGATGATATCCGATCTGCAAGCGATCTAAAACGTAGCTTTGTGGTCGTATAAGCTGATCTGCATAATCAAACAAACAAACTTTCAATGAACCTTTTTGAAACCATAATTATTATAGCCTACTAGCGGAATTAAAATGCTACAAATGCGGCGTCTAGCAAATGCTGACAGTAGATCAAATGTTTCGCTGACGAATACTAGCGAATGAACCGTCAATTGTACTTTATGGCATAGCTGGCTATATTATCCATGCAGACCAAACAATAGACAGCGAATTCATTATTCTCAGTTATCATTAGGCCTATGTCACTGTTATCATTATCATTGTCATCATTGTTATCATTAATTAAATCACACCCAACAACAACAACCTTCAAAATTCGGTCCAAGCGCCGTTATTGATACAGATAGTTGCATTTGGTCGTTTATTCTATTTGATTACAATAATAATCAATTTAACTAAGCAAACTAACATTTATGAACATTTACTAATGTTTACAAACGATCGAGCGATTGTTTTATAAGCTCATCGACAACGTCAGTCGCTCTATTCAAGTGACTCGTTTAACTACATGAACTGAAAGCGAATTTTTTTTAATTTAAAAATAAATATGATTGTCGTGTATCATATCATTCGGAGAGACGCATATGATGTCGGTTGAATGCCACCAGCTGCACTCTTTCTTCTCCACTCGTCTAATTGAATAGATCATCAATTGCTCCTCCATCAAACAATGGACATGGAGTTAATGGTGGCAAATGCGTTAGTCACATCTGTCTCTGACAGAATCTCTTGCGTAACAATTCATCACATCTCACGAAGACGAATAACGATAGATCTGCAGTGCAAATCGAGATCTAACCATTTCTTAGTCCTGATATTTTGTTTCCATAGGAACTATAGGTTTTGGTTCTGCCTTGTTTTAAGTAGATTCGCATGTCTGTGTGTAAGTGCGTAGGCCCTCATCTTAGCCATGCATGTTTGGTCATGAAACATAAGCTTAGTGAATCGGGAAGCTGTGCTTTGGCTAATCTGGAATCGGTGATTAGGCGTTCTGTCCCTCGACCTCCTGGAACTACAGAAATGGTATAACTACGGGCAACATGCAATGTAGGACCCCATGCAAAACGTAGGTCGCCTTACTGAAAAAATACCTTCAACTGGAAAGATACTGAGTACTGACGTCGCATCTTGTGGGCAGCAAAGCTAATTGAATAACATCGGCTACAAATTCTTCCAGGGGAATTTAGATGCCGCTTAGTGTACGTAGGTCATCGAGTCTAAATTACAGAGACAGTGACGAAGCGTCGTTCTTTGATGAGTCATACTGAACAATCTATCAACAACGTTTCAGTTCACATAACAACACAACAGAGTTCGTCTAATTCCTAACAAAGTTGTCTCGATTCGCCAAGACTGCATTGGATATGTTCAACTTCGATGATAACGTTTCCCCTATCTCCTTTCTCCTCTGACTTGATGATCATATTTGTCGCCAGAGTGCGACGATAGCGCCACCTATGAACGGATCTACGCCACGGAAAAGCTATGAAGAGAAACAATGTCTCTACATCGATGCTTTCTTCGAGTCTTTCCAGCAACATAAGAACGTCTTTCAATTCCGCTGACAACACTCGATCGGCCACCGACCCAGCCAGACCAGTCAGCAAACTCAGCATGATGACGCTGGCCATGACGATGTAGACGGAATAGGTGACCATAACTTGACCGGACATTGGATCAGGCAACGTATTATCGCCCATCATCAGTCGAAAAGTTCCGATTAAGGAGCTAAATGAATCGTCGAATGGAAAGGTCTTCTTAGCTGCGCACTGAGGATCGTTGACAGCGTACTGGAAAGTCATGGCAAAGACAGCAGAAACGGTGATGAATAAGGATGAAAACTGCATCAGAATCTTTCCCATCTTGCACATGCTGATGACGAAATGGCCGCCGAATGAGTAGATGCGTGTTCCGTAAAGTGTAGACAACACGCGGAACGTGACAGCCAAAACGACGAATATGACAAGCAAAGCCATGAACGCCTCTTTAATGGCCGCTGATGCCAAGTCTATGACTTCGTTGCCTTTGTCATATAGCTTCAGTGCGACGCCCATTGAGGCAAAGCAGCTGGCGAGAATGTTGAGCTGTCGACTGACGTAC
Source organism: Lumbricus rubellus (assembly GCA_945859605.1). Classification (NCBI taxonomy): domain Eukaryota; kingdom Metazoa; phylum Annelida; class Clitellata; order Crassiclitellata; family Lumbricidae; genus Lumbricus; species Lumbricus rubellus. Next base: position 30,511,689 of record OX243818.1, read on the forward strand.
GACATCGGAATGCGTCTCCTGAAGACTTGTCTGATGGACAGTCGCAGATGAGAAGATTTCTGGCAGAAGTATTGAAGATGAAGAAACGTCAATCTCATCAGAACATCGAACATCACAACAAAGATGGAACTGCCAACAAACATGGTCACAACAACCATCTCAAAGAATCCTAAGTCAATCGGTATTTTATCCGTGATCGATTGAACATTGAAACCACAGATTTCGCTCATCTTGCATAATGACATTGCCCTCAGGTTTATTGTGCTGTTGGTGGTGTTGTTCAACCAGTTCAATGACGATGACTGAGGACATCTGGTTTCGTTTGCAAGTGCATCTTTCAAAGCGTCTGATATGCTTTCGAATATCCACCAGTAAGTGATTTTCAGAAGTTCAGATTCATCAAGCATTCCGATAATGGAGATGTTCATTACAAGCAAAACCCAGAGCATCATATTTACACAAAAGAAGGTATTTACTGCGCCCGAATTGACTTTGATCTTGGCATCGATCCAGGTTTTCAGCAGCGAACAATTCGTGATGCTAGTCACTTCCTCTTCACTCATCGCCATCAAGTCACGCGTACAGAGAAGCGACAACAAGAAGTTCTGCTCCTGCAATACGTCTCCATCTTCATATAGTGACACATCATAGTGAGACAACGTGAATCCCGACGAATGGAATTGATCCTCCGTGGGAACAACGTCGTCTCCTACGAAGTCCATGCCGAGATCAGTGTCTACAAATACCTGGTCAATGCCAAGAACCATCTTCGTCTTGCGAAAGATTCCGCCAGTCTCCAGGATTTTGGTAAAGTACAGAGGAGACCCGATCATGATGGCCAACTCAAGGCCGCTCAGACCTCTGCCGTTTCGACATTCCAACAAAACAGTCTTTACAGCCGATATGCCGAAGACTCGAAGCAGCAAGTCGAAGCACGAGTTAGCTGATCGACTGTCATCTGTCGATACTTCTGCCAAATAGTGGAATACGTTGCATCCGCTGTGATCGGTCGCCGTCAGAATCTTCGGCTGATATTCGCAAAACAATTGGACGAGATTGACGTTGTTGCTGAGCGCCGCAAACACCAGAGGGAGTCTTATGTCACCCGATCTCTTGCATCCGATATTCCATGAGTATGTGAAGAAATGTATGATGTAGAAGATCGGCGTCAGAAGCAAGTAGGAAGGCAGCAAGACGAACAAATAGACGAAAAAAGATGCAACGATCTTAGAGCATCTTTTGAAGACATTCTCCACCTTGATTGTCATGCGATTAACTTCTGCCTTTCCAAGAAGAAGACAATGGTGTAACACAGGATCCGAGTCTTGTATGGTGTCAAGAATTCTGAGAACAAGTGGAACATTTCCTCCCATAACCAATCGATAGAAGAGCAGCTTATTCATACCACCTACAGATGACTCTGAGCTTCGATTGAATATTGACTGTTTGATTCCAAAGTATTTCCTCACTTCCTCCGTCGCCTTAAGACAGAGTCGATGCGAAGAGTTCTCCAACTCACATCCACGATTCTCTTGCTGCTGTTGCTTCTTCATATTATGATCGCCAAAAGAAATTTCTGACACTTCTAATGCGTCGCTGATCGGAAATACTTTGATCCTATTCGCCATCGTTTTGAATTGCTGTATAATTGCGTTATTCTAACTTCTCGCTTATATTTATTCTAGCGTTCAAATTTGTTTTATCATCCGGATAAAGTTTACAGATGTAATTGTCAGAAGCTGGTACCTCGAGCGTCGAATTTTGTGAATCCTACATCCAGCAACCAGCGCTTTGCAGCATACGAATAATATTATAGTGCTAAATACGAAATGAAATCAAATATTTTGCCTAGCTGACGATGACAGTGAGCGGCAAGGCATTCTGAGCAATCAATTTATAAGTTCCTGCAAGAACGATTTATGTGCATAATTAGCACATTGTCTGCAAGTTGTCAATTTAGTGCGCAATTAGAACATAGCCTGATAATTAGTTCATATTGACTTACGATCGTTGCAAATGCATCTACAGGGTGGCTCAAAAAAATGTACCACCGAATAAAATGCGGTATCTTCGCAACCGATTGACCTTTTTCTGCGAATTTCCAACAATCCCTGAAAGTTTCACTTGAAAAGTTTCAAGTTTGCAAAAGTTACAGCTGTTTAAACTTTCAATTCCGTTGTTTCCAATTTTCGAGGAAAAATGAACGTCACTTGTTGATTTCAATGTCAATTTATATCACTTTTCACTGCGGCCTCAGAATTTCGTTTTGGAGTTTATTGTAAGGTATTATGGGAGTGTCCAATCCCTGCTTTAACACGAGTTCGAATTCTTTTTGTGAAGCTCAGTATGGCCTTTTTGATTGAGTCCTGCGGCAACTGATCCCACATTAGCAACAAGACTTCCTTCAGCTAGCCAATGTTCTCCAACTTGGGATGAAATGTCTTGAAGCGTTCCAGCGTAGCCCCCAGACGTGACAGACAAGATGGCTAAGGTCTGGCGAGGTTGTTAGTCACCTTTGCCAATAAATGTACTGCAGTTGATGGCAAAAATGAGGTATAGCCTCATCGGGAACCAGCGTCATCATAATCAGCCTAGCCGTGCGAGTAAGCAGGCGCACCGTTCTGCTGGAAAATGAAACGAGATGTTAGAGCTCACCTGGTCTTCAATGAGTGTGGGTAAGAGAGTTCAGCGATGAGTTTGACATTTAGCATACTGAATGGGATTGAATGCGGTCTTTTCTTGCAGCCATAACACACGCCAGCATAGCTGATCCTGAAACAATGATGTGCTTTGCAAACTTAACCCCTTCGAATGCCAAGCGAATTTCCTGAACATAGCGCCTTTTCCCCGTCAGACCAAACGACAACTTCCTGCCTCTCTTCCAACATCTGACCTCCGTTACATAAACACGTTTGCAGATAACCATCACTGTGCTCAAGATCCACTTTTTACAGGGTCTTTTGCTATGACCGCGCGATGTCCCAGTCTCTGTTCACGCAACGTCCGAGTTCCCATTTATCATCTGCAGAAACTTTGCGCATGACGTTCAGTAACGGATTCACAAACTGAGACTTTAATATACAAAATATGACCAAATACCAACAGTTTACGTCATAAACAGCTTCTTTACAGCTCTTAGTGAGGTTGTATGACATCATCATCATTTTGAGTGTTGTAATTTGCCAAAAAATCGTATTGAAATTACATGTATTGAAACATGATTCTCCGAATATTTGAAAAAACGAAATAGAAAGTTTAAAAAGCTGTAACTTTTGCAAACATGAAACGTTTCAAGTGAAACTTTCAGGGATTGTTCGAAATTCATTCCTCTACAAATTGGGAAATTTTCGGAGAAAACTGTCATTCGGTTGCGAAGTTATCGCATTTTATCTGGTGGTACATTTTTTTTAGCCACCCTGTACATGTTTTGAGCCTGTTAGTTTTGCTGCTGCAGCGAGAAGCTGCTGTGCTGACCTTCTATCGTGTCGCATTCCCTGCAGAAGACACAGAACAATACGGACGGAAACGGCATCAGTGAATTAATGGAACTGTCTAATGTAATTCAAACAGCAACCTTATCGATCTTTGCTGTTTATCTTTCGGTGTCCGCCAGTTATTGACACCAATTTTTATTCCATATCATAGATATGAATCATATGATATACTATGTTTGTGCATGTGTAGGCCTATACATAATATGCATAGATATATTTGTACAGCACAGTAGGCCCTAGGTGTAAATGCGCTTGCAGGCTTTTGTATTGTGGCCGAATGGTCACTGCCCTGCATACTGGTTTTTCAGTGAATCCATCGATTGACATCTTTGACCATCGCTGACGGTTTGAAATTTGAATGAGCGCCATGAGCCGTGAACGCCCAAGGTTTAAACATCTGAAGAAAGCAGATTCTGGAATAGAATAGAGCGCTGTAATATACCAAACACATTTCTGTCTACGGCAACAAAAGCCTTGTTGTCATAAGGCAAAAGCTGTCGCTAAACAAAACAATGGATGCATTGCATTCTATAGAGACGAACCGCGATCCACAAGTTCCATGCAGACATGACTTTGGAGTTTGGACTGAATGCAGATCTGCAAAACCGATCGATTTAAATCGTGCCAAAAAATTCCATTTTCGCCGCCAAAATTACCGACGACCTTTTTTAGTCATCCGGTTTATTTTGATGGGGCTAATCGCTAATTATATGGGGAAAATGGATGACCTTGGGGGGGCTTAACCCCCTAACCCCTCTAGCGCCGCTACTGATATCAGAATGCATGATTGCGAATAAAATATGATTGCATTAGGCTACTAAGTATAAAACAAAGTCAATAAAAGCTTATAAATGACACTGTTATTGATATATAAATATAAATATAATTTATATATTCATAATTCATAATATTCATTCATAATAACCTACAACTACGGCATCTAGTGAATGTGGATAGAAAAATCAAACTTTTACGCTGACGACGTCTAGCGATTGGATGGATGCATAGTTGCATACATGCATAAAGTTTAACGACAGCTTAATCGTTATCGTAATCTCGAAATTTCTAGAGCGCCACTCGAAAGCCATGCGCGCGGCACCAGCTTATTCACGAGCGTTGTGTCAAGGCAGAAGGGTTGTCAAAAAGATAGTCCGAAGGATGTCGTAGTCCGAGTACCAACTCCCTAGCTATAAGAACAAAGGCCGTTAAGATCGGTACAAATCTTTGGGCATAGGCCTACTTTGATTTAACTTTTAAGGACGAAATATATACATGGCTATTTATAAGCCGCTATATAAAGGTGTTGATATCCAAAGATTCGGATGGTGATGGTTTACCTTGCCACAGTGATTACACCGTCCTTGGAATGAATTGGCTACTTGTTTGGATTTCCTGTCGTTTGAAGTCACTGCACTAATTTCTGTAGAACCAGATGGTGTTGACGCAGAAGTCTGCAGCATAACGGACGTCTTCTCGGCTGCCTCAAATGACGCTGCGAATTTTACCACATTCTCGATGGTCAATTCTTGTTGTTGAAGGAGGTATTTTTGAATCTCTGCACTCGACATTCCACACACAAACTGATCGCGTAGTCGTCCATGAACAGGTGATACAGAGTCATTTTCGAAATTGCATGTCAGTGATAGCTTCCTCAAGGCAGCCATGTAGTCCGCCGCTGTTTCTCCTCGTTGTTGACGGCGTGTGTAAAAACGAAATCATTCCGCAATTTCCAAGGGTCGTGGGTTAACTATGGTCTCGATTCTTCCCACTATTTGATCAAATGTAGCATTCTCCACGTCCACTGGGTGAATGTCGCAATATTTATTGAATAAGCTAATACCCATTGTACGGCACAAAATTGCCTTACGTTTCAAAGCGTTGTTTTCTGATTCATCAATACCTTCTTCGATGAAATAAAAATTCAACCGTTGGACGAAACGTTTCCATGTTTCCAAATTTGGATCAAAGTCTTTAATTTTGACCGACATTTTGAGTACTGAATTATCCCATCCTCGTCGCCAATATGTTGTATATTCAGTTTTTAATACTTCAACATTTATTGAATCAACGATAAAACGATAAAACAACTGAACTCCGGATCCCCGGATGTTGCACCAGAACTGTGCGCTAAACTAAAGCAAGTACGTAAGTAAGTATGTCAACTTATAAAAACATGATATCCAACAAAAGGATAGAGATTTTGGGGCATTTAATTATTCGCCATTTCATGGGTTTCAGCGATGATCCAGTGCAAGTTGGATTGAAGACCAGGATGCTTTTAAATAGAAATTGATTTGATGAAAATACGCTTTGCTAAATAGAAATGGGAGCGATTCTTGCTTAAGTAGAAGCTGGATAGATAAAATAATTCCTAATTAAATAGAAGTTATATTAATGAAAAACTATTTCTGCCGAAATGAAAGTTGGATTGATTACCAGATTTTTTGCTAAAATGGAAAAGACATTGAAGAAAATACTCTTGCCAAAGTAGGCCTATAAGCTGGAATGATCAATGGCTAATACGACAATGGGTGATTAATTAAACATGTTAAAATACACTTTTACCTGAGAAACATACAGTCTAAAAGTTCAAGTTCGCTGAAATGTCATTCTAACCTATCATTTGTTACGCACGTGTCTCGAAATATCCGTTTAAGAAGAGGATCCGGGGTTTACGTTGTTGGCAAGTCACGTAAACCGCTGAACTCTTCATCAACAAAGACAGGCTGAAAACTGCTAAATAGGCTATCACATAATTTGAAGTAAATCACTTTTAAAACAAATTCGGACACTATCTTGTTTCAACAATTCACAATTATTATAATAATAATTTAATGGACCTTTGCCATTTCGCTTAAAACAATTCCGGAAACAGGAAGTACAAATGAAGTGGACATGTTGCGTCGAAAAGCGAACGGAATTGGAACGAAAGTTTTAATTGAAGCAAGTAAGTAAGTGGCTGTAAGGAGTTATAATTCAATCTATCAATCTACCAAAGATGGGCGAAATTAAAACAAATTAGGCGATGACAGATTGCATGACAGTTTAAATTGTCAAAAGCAAGTAGAAAAAACTTAACTACGTACTTAAGTAAATCCTTAACTACATGTGGTCATGTGCATTTTAAGTAGATTTAGCATAGATCAGAAGAAAGTAGCCTAGAAAAGCACGAATTCTCTTTTTAAATAGGCCTAGCCTACCTGCAGACTACTGGATTGACGAATATCTACTGGTATTGTGTTCCAAACTTTAGTGCCATAAGATTTAATAGTAAAACGCCTAGTGTTAGATTGAGCTTTGACAGGGCGATATGCAGATGCGTGCGGTAGGTAGGCTAGGCTACAAAGACCTTTAGGCTTTAGCCTAAGTTACAACTTGTAACTTGAAGGTCTTTGGTAGGTAGGCTACCCTTGGAATATAGAAGAGAGAAGACCGTGCTTTTTCTATCTAATAATTTTCGTTTAATCAACAATCCGGCTAACAGACCGCAAGCGGTTACGGTGTACAATTAGGCCTATGCAGTTTAAACAATTCACACGTGCAAGAACGGAGATCACAGAATACACAAATCTTAACTATACTAACTGAATAGACAGCCTGAAATACATGGCGCTAATAGCAGATTACAAAGCATATCCCCTCAACGGGGCTCGAACTCACTACCTCTCGCACTCTTGGCCAACGTGTTAACCATTACTCTGTTGCTGCGGTTGCTGTTATGGACAACAGCAACCGCAGCATCAGCTGAACCGATCCATTGCGGTTTGATTCTGCCAATGTATTGCTAAAGGTGTCGCCCCATGTAAGACATTTCCCATGAAACGAGTCCCGCCATCGGAAGTCTCCAACAGACCTGACACGTCATCATGCGACATGTCTAGTTATGTCTAATGTGACACCTACTTGACCGTTTGCGCCTTACCGTCGAAAGTTCGACGTAAATCGTATCCGTTAAGCTGGTAAGTCAGTTTTGTTTGGTGACACCCTCAAATGACACGATTAATCACGCATGTCTGGCAGGACGGCTCAAACCCACGAATGTAGGCTATGACCCGAAATATGATTGACGGGAGCCGTTCTCTTAAACCGCCACTCCACAAAAGCATTAGGCTAGTGGCAGCACATATTATATAATCACATGATACGTGAGGTTCTTATAAACTATCCGCCATAGATGTAAAAAACGATGGAAACGGAAAAAAGTCGTTTTATTCGAAAAAACCCGGAAAAACGACAGAAAACGAAAAGTGAAAAATAAATGGACTTTGTTACATCTTGTAGCCTACTACAGTTTAAAATGTGCAATTTAATTTTAATCAACAAGCAAATAACACAGCTTAGGCCTACACTAAGTAGGCTAAAAAGTGATCCGAATTAGCGGAAATATTTCCTTGAAAATACGGAGACAGTGTAAGAGACATAGGCCTATATCAGAAAAAAATAACATTTTAAAAATAATTACAGACAGTAAATCAATAAATACGGTCACAGAAACAAAACGGAAAAATACGAGACGAAAAAACACACGAACAACCGGACTTTTTCGAGAAGAATACAAAAAACGGAAGAAACTTTTTACAACAATGCCATCTGCGGCTTAAGGCTTAAGGCTTGCTATAGCAGCCGTAAGCATAGTTCGAGGGTACGTATGGTACGTATTATATTATTTGAAAGGTACGTACGTATTTTAACGTACCTTATGGAAGGGTACGTAAAAGGTACGGTACAACATTTAACCGTGGCACATGCTATAAGTCATTGTGCTTTTGTGCATATGGTGCTATCACGAAGTTTTTATTAAAATGCACAAAAAACTACTTAAACTACTTTGGTCACTTGATATAGGCTAAAATTGCTAAATATCAATAACAGGTAACTTACAAAAAACTTTTATGATAACGTAAATACGTTAATATCGGTGAAGCGTCAAAACACTGACATAAAATAATACTCAGAAATAAAATACGCGTATGGTACGCGTATTTTATTATTTGAAAGGTACGCACGTATTATACGCGTACCTTATATAAGGTACGCGTACGCATCGAACTATGGCCGTAAGTGACTAGTCGATTTATGTTTTTAACGGGTGACTGTGCGTGTGATGAGCTACACAGGCCTACATCATACATGTACATTGTACATTGTACATGTAGCCTATGTTTTGAAACTGACCAGATGGACCGATGTGTGGAAGACTATCTCTGTGAAATCGACGACATCTCTAGGCTGTATACGCATGCATTAGGTCATTAGGATAACACATAATGTTATTTTCGTCTGATATCTCTTACGCTGTCTCAGTACAATCTGTTGTCTGCCGGCAAGATGGAGATTGACGACAAGATTTAGTCAATAATAAGACGTGCGTGGATTGCTACATGAGGCAGAATTGCTACAATTATTATTGTTTAGTATATAATATCAATGCAATTTCTTATTCGCTGACGCTGTAGGGGAGCGGTCATCGTAGTGAGCTTAGGAATTAGATTTCTATGCTTTGTTGACCGATGTAAATTACATGATAGAAGCGATTACACTGATCAACCAACAGATAGAACGCATGAAACAATCCTGTACATGTGAAACAGGAACTCTATTATTATTATTATTATTATTATTATTATTTTATTTTTTATTTTTTTATATAATACAATAATCTTTATTAATAAACAAAGGTGTGCCAAACAATAACCGGAGATATTACTAATTATTATTATTATCATTATTATTATTATTATTATTATTATTATGGAGTTAAAACTCAGAGGCATTCATGAACAGAACTTGTTTGACTGGTGAGGCAGGAATGCTGGACAAATTAAATCAAAACGAGTCCTTGCTCTATTATAATAATAATAACCTATAGGCCTACGTACACAGGCACATTCGCTAGTCCCACAGCATGCAGGTCCGTACTATTCCACCGTACCTGGTTGGTCCATGATGACTAACGGTGGATACAGCCACCGTGGCTAATAGACTGATAATGAAGTTGTAGAGAATAGCTGTGTTGGTCGGAACAAATGCTGAAATAATTCCGTTATAATTTAAATTAAGCAGGAAAAGAGCTTTTCTGAATGAATTCATGTAGGCATTGTAGGCCTATGCATGCATAAATGCATGTAAGGGCGTTAAGTAGGCTACGTGTGTAGCCTACTGTGTATCTGTGTATGTAGGCTACGCATGTATGTATACTTGTAACTTGTATGCGGTATAGCTATTTATTAATGTATTATGATAAAGCTTGAATTCGTGCATTTTGCTATTATGCACGAAAAACTTGACATAACGCGTTTTAAATGCCTCACATTGTTGTTGCAAATGCTAAACGAGAGCGTCTTCCTTTGTTGTTTTTGATTCTATAAAAAAGACAAGAGGCATGAGAAGAACATGGAAGCCAAGAAAGCAACAGAATGAAGGATGGAAGGCGGCGATGGAAGACCATGCAGCAGGTCATGGAAGAGAAGAGAAAAAAGAAAGTGAAAGAGACGGATTGGCAGGAGGAGGAAGAAGTAGAAGAAAAGGAAGGAACATTGATTTATGAAGTGAAGACAAAAGCAAAGAAGAAGAAGAAGAATAGGAGGCGGAGAAGAAGGAAGATAATGGTGAGGATTAAAAGCAAAATGGCAAAACGAGGAAGAAGGAGGAGGAACAGGAGGATGGAAGGGTGGAGGAAGAAGGTATACGCAGACAGCAGTCATGTATAAAATGAAGAGAGAAGAAGACGCGAAGGAAGAGGAGGAGGAAAGGGAAGCGGATGAGAAAAGAAGATGTTCTTGATTTGATGGCAGCAGCAGCAGCAGCCTTTGTGTTGCATCGATTGTTGTCATCGTCGTTCAGCAGCAGCAGCAGCAGCAGCAGCAGCAGCAGCAGATGGCGTTTTTATCTCATCGCCTCGCGAACAATTAAGTCTCGCACTCTTTAGTCTGCAGCTGATGATGAGGATCATGAGGACAGCTAATAGCCTACTTTGCGACTATATAAGCCCTGTGCTTTTAAAGCAATTTCTATAAGACTGATTTTAAACACTATTAATAAACACTGATTTTTGACACTATAGATTGGACTTTTAATGTAACCGTAGAATGTTTTGCTAACCTTTTCACACTTGCTCGGGTTTTTAACCAACAGGTAACAGAGACAGAATGAAGCGAGACTGAAAAGAATTTACGTTTGAGGCATTTAAACGACATTGGAATGATTGAAGAGAGAAACGTGTCTTAAATCTTCGTATGGTCAATTCTACCTTCTAGTTCGCACGCCTCAAACGAAAGACGAAACTCAGTTTTAATCTCTTAGATCCTGAGGGATATTTATTACCTCAAGCAACAACAGTAATTATATTGATAATGCCAATTATTATTACGCTTAGTTATATTGCTACCATTAACAGACTGAACTCAACGTTACTTTTATTCATTTCTTTCTGTCGTTAGATACAGATGTATGCGTGTGTGTGTTCGTGTGTGTGTATATATGTATGTGTGGGCACCGTATGCGTGTGTTCGCGTGTGTGTGTCCGTGTGTGTGTGTGTGTGTGTGTTCGTGTGTCTTTCGTTATCGGCGCAGCCAATCTTCTAGTCTTATAAAGTAATGGTCGTCTAATTTAGCCAGCACGGATTCATTGTGAGATGACTTTCATGTCGTTGAATATCCCTGCATGGAAACTCTTTCCAGCAGAATAGCTGACATTCTTGAAGGTTCTTCAAATGATTTTCCTCATCATTAACAGCAAAACGACGACTGCATGGAGTTTACTTTCATCATCTGCTTGTGAACATCAAAGGCAACGAACACTTCATCATAGATACGTTTGTCATGGTAATAATACGAATAATCTATAAAATGACAAAAAAACACCGACTGTACATCATGGTTTTTACTAACGTGCAGCTGCTATAGGCTACTTTCATGAGCCTCTGTTGCCAGCCTATAGGTCTATGATACAATAATAGGATGTTAGACTCCAATTTTCACAACAAAATCTGACGAATTTCCACGGAAGCTATATCACTTTCATTACAAATATGGACCACCCCTCCTCTTCCTCAAATTCACCTCTCAATAGCTTATTCCGCATTAGCCGCAGTGACCTGCATGGTCCAAGGTTAATGTTCTGTGACATCTTCACGGATTTATTTGAACGAGCATGCAAACTTTTCCACAGCAGACTGACTCTGTGGGTGGCATAATGAGAATGTCGAGTTGTAAAGCATGCTAAGAGCCATCAGCCAGCCATACAGACCATAATTATATGCTCATTTTGTCTGCTTAATATACGGGACGCGATGGTATAGTAGTGGCCTTATAGTTGGAGTGTTCCAGGTTTGAATCCGCCTCAAGTCGCCGCGTGTATAGGACCTTGAGCAAGTCGTTCACTTGCAATAATAATATCGCTTGTGCGCTTCTGCGTTAGAAATTCTTTGTGGCAGATTTTTTTCTGTCGCATGAAATTCGATATTCGGAGTCTGTGCGTCGTTGTACAATGTACATGTAGGCTATGCATGTATGATGATGAAGATGGTGATGAAGATGGTGATGAAGATGAAAGCAGAAAATTGAGTTCATCGTGAAGAGATTAAATCAAACGCTATCTGGACATTCACCGGAATTAATTAAAAGTTATGAGAGGAGGATCGAGATAGAAGAGAACGGAAGCGGAAACGACGACGACGATGACGATGATGATGATGATGATGATGATGATGATGATGATGATGATGATGATGATGATGATGATGATGACGACTACGACGACGAGTAACTGAAGATTATTTTATGCGTTATGCTTGAACATGCATTGCAGCTATGCTTACGCCATCGCCCTATGGCACATGCGCTACATCATTCACTCGCTCAAACACCTCAGCTACGTTGGCAGATTCTGTCTGTCTGTCTCTGTCTGTCTCTGTTTCTGTCTGTCTGTCTCTCTCTCACACACACACGCACACACACGTGATTTCTCCCTTTTACGTGCGCTCTCTCTGTATGTATATTATACACTAGCTGTACCCAGCCACGCGTTGCTGTGGCAAAAAAGACCTCCCCTCCCCTCCCCTCCACCTCCCCTCCCCCTCCTTCTCCCCTTCCCCTTTCCTCCCTCTCCTCCCCCTCCCCCTCCGCTCCTTTCCTCCCTTACACCGTCCCTTACTGACAGCGGATAGAGCCCAAGAATGTTGAAAGACCGCTTTCGTAATGGAATTATTAAGCGACTCGCTTATGACGTCACGGCACGCGACCTCATTCATGTTTCGTCACTGTGTTTCGGGTGAAGACGATTGTGAAATTTTGCAAGCGTGCGGTTTGGTTGAATTTGCAAATGGCGGTCGAACGTATTGCAAAGTTCACTTTTTGTGGAGAAGATTGCGTTTTTTCTGGAAAAAATCTTAAGACACGGTGCTATTGGAATGGAAGGTTTGGTAAATTTTCAAAACAATCGGTGCGTAACTTTCGGCGTGATTGTGTCACGAACTATTGGAAAGTTTAATTTTTATTTATATAGATTTATTTATATATTCATCCGTCCGTCCATCTGTCGGTCTGTCTATCACTCATCAGCTGATCAAGATTTCTATGGCACACGATGAACCTTCAGACTATTCTCTCTGTCTCTGTCTGTCTATCTGTCTGTCTATCTGTCTGTCTCTCTCTTTGTTTCTCATTGAAGAGACGTTTGAGGGCGCTATATCAGTATAGCACAGTTACAACTACGCTTACGATTCCACTTTTTGATTGGATGAAGTCGTCGTCAAACACAAACACACATGTGCCGCTTCATAACGAAGCAGTTGAAGGATCTTCTTAGAAGATGATCTTTTGACTTTAGTGCTGACACGAAGACAACAGATTTCTCTCTCTCTGTTTCGGTTTAGTGTCAATTATATACATGTAGAATACAGACACGACGTCTTCGAAGTCTGCAAGCGGGAAAATAACGAAGCCATCGCATCAGCAGCATCAGACATCATCAGCAGCATCAGCAGCAGCAGCAGCAGCATCAGACATCATCAGCAGCATCATCAGCAGCAGCAGCAGCAGCATCAGACATCATCAGCAGCATCATCAGCAGCAGCAGCACCAGCATCAGCATCAGCAGCATCAGACATCATCAGCAGCATCAGCAGCATCATCAGCAGCAGCAGCACCAGCATCAGCAGCATCAGACATCATCAGCAGCATCATCAGCAGCAGCAGCACCAGCATCAGCATCAGCAGCATCAGACATCATCAGCAGCATCAGCAGCATCATCAGCAGCAGCAGCAGCATCAGACATCATCAGCAGCATCAGACATCATCAGCAGCATCATCAGCAGCAGCAGCAGCATCAGCAGCAGCAGCAGCATCAGCATCAGCAGCATCAGACATCATCAGCAGCATCAGACATCATCAGCAGCATCAGCAGCAGCAGCAGCAGCATCAGACATCATCAGCAGCATCATCAGCAGCAGCAGCAGCATCAGACATCATCAGCAGCATCAGCATCAGCAGCATCAGCAGCATCAGACATCATCAGCAGCATCATCAGCAGCAGCAGCACCAGCATCAGCATCAGCAGCATCAGACATCATCAGCAGCATCAGCAGCATCATCAGCAGCAGCAGCAGCATCAGACATCATCAGCAGCATCAGACATCATCAGCAGCATCATCAGCAGCAGCAGCAGCATCAGCAGCAGCAGCATCAGCATCAGCAGCATCAGACATCATCAGCAGCATCAGACATCATCAGCAGCATCAGCAGCAGCAGCAGCAGCATCAGACATCATCAGCAGCATCATCAGCAGCAGCAGCAGCATCAGACATCATCAGCAGCATCAGCATCAGCAGCATCAGCAGCATCAGACATCATCAGCAGCATCATCAGCAGCAGCAGCACCAGCATCAGCATCAGCAGCATCAGACATCATCAGCAGCATCAGCAGCATCATCAGCAGCAGCAGCACCAGCATCAGCATCAGCAGCATCAGACATCATCAGCAGCATCAGCAGCATCATCAGCAGCAGCAGCATCAGCAGCAGCAGCAGCATCAGCATCAGCAGCATCAGACATCATCATCAGTTCAAATGATGGATAATTGGATATCTTATAATTCTCTGAAAATCCGTTGTTACTGTGTGAGGAAAATCCCTTCATTATCTACATGTTGTACAATTGTACATGTAACCTAAGTCACCTCGAAGTCAAACGACTTTTCCTCACGATTGCAATTTGTTGATGAGTGCGTTTGGATGCACGTGCGTCTGTCCGTCCGTCCGTCCGTCCGTCTGTCTGTCTGTCTGTCTGTCTGTCTGTCTGTCTGTCTGTCTGTCTGTCTGTCTGTGCTTCATTATATCGCCTCAGCATGTACATGTATAGACCACGAACGTTAAAACAGGATAATGGGAGGGGTTTAGGGTAAGTAAAGGTGATGGGCTTATGGTAAGACAGTTAAAAGACCAATGGTAAGTAGACCTAACGGTGAGGGGTTTATGGTAAGTATAAGGGTGAATGGTTTAAGGTAAGTAAGGGTGAGGGGTTTAGGGTAAGTAAGGGTGAGGGGTTTAGGGTAAGTAAGGGTGAGGGTTTAGGGTATAGGTAAGAATGAGGGGTTTAGGGTAAGTAAGGGTGAGGTCTTAGGGTAAGTAAAGGTGAGGGTTTAGGGTAAGTAAGGGCGAGTGGTCTATGCGGACGATAACACTCTGGCACGAAGGAAGCATGGACATGGAATCGCTTCCAACGTGTATACCCTCCCAAAGATCGACTCAACCTTCCATTATATATAATCTATATATATATATAAATGAAACTTTCCAATAGTTTGTGTAAAGTGTTCTCGAAACGTACCGCACAGATTGTTTTGAAAATTTCACAAGACCTTCCATTCCTATAAGACAGTTTCCAACTTTTTTTCTCCGAATAAACGCAATATTTTCCACAAAAGTGAACTTTGCATTCCGCTCGACCGCCATTTGCAAATTCAAAACCGCACGTTGCCAGATTCACAAACGCCTTCACAGTGACTGCGACCATGCAGACGAAACATGATTTGAGGTTGCGTGCCGTGACGTCATAAGCGATTCGCATAATTATGTTGCGGCCTTCTTGGTTCAGGGAGGAAAGGAGCGGAGGGAGTGGGACGGAGGGGGAGGGGAGGGAGGCGGCGGGGGAGGGGGAGGGGAGGGGCAGGCGGAGGGGAGAAGGAGGGGGAGGAGAGGGGGCGGGGGAGCGGAGGGGGAGGGGAGGGGAGGGGAAGGGGAGAGTCTTTTCTGCCACAGCAACGCGTGGCCGGGTACAGCTAGTATATATATGATTATTATACATGTGTATACGCAGATTGCGTTGGAAAGATCACATCAGTAGGATGTGATGGAAGCCTGCCTGCAGACACTTGCAGTTAAATTTGACTTTTGTAATTTAATAACTTGTTGCCATGCAATCATATAATTATTGTGAATTGCAATGATGTGCGGTTTGTCAGATTCAAATTAAACGAATAAGTTGTAATAGGGCCTATAAGTATATGACGGTGTCATGAAAAGTAAGGATATAACTGAGGAATTGTGCGTGGACGATAGGCCTACATACAATAATATAATATAATTTATTTTTTCTTTAATGAAACGCATGCAAACGCACTGCGCTGTATAGGGGCCTGCAGCCGCCTACATGTACAAATTGCGCAACAATCTCAATTAACATCCATCTTAACTATGTACTAACAGAACATAAAACAGACAGCCAGCAATACACGGCACTAATAGCAGCCTACAAAACACTTCCGCCCTACGGGACTCGATCTCGGTACATCTCGCTCTCAATGCCAGTGTGTTATCCAATGCGCTACCGGGGAACGGGTCCTCATACAGCATGCCACATTAACACTCATGGCCATTAAATTTTATTGCTAGAAAGAGCCAAATATACGTCGTTTCCGTTTCTGTCGAACATCTTTTTGCGACAGTTTCATGTGACAAAACTAACGTTTACACATAAATACCGATCGATGATATTGATAAAAGCAATGCCATGTATCGTATACACTAAACACGAGACAGCGCCTGTTCTGTATTACATGTAGTTTTCGGTGTTCTGATGTTATCCGTATACGAACAGATCTCGGCTGTTCTCCCTGTCTCTCTATACCCTAATGAACGCAAATGAAACATTCTTCACATCCGGCCTCTCATCCTCTTCTCTCTTCTCTCTTCTCTCTTCTCTCTTCTCTCTCTTCTCTCTTCTCCGAACGACTTCTTCTCGGCACTCGCAGGACAGGAGGAAATCAAAATGGCCGCCTTGGGAAAACAACTCCCATCTATATTGCAGCGGCTTGTGATCGGCATGCTCTCGCATAAAATCTGAATAAATTTAAACATGTATAAAAAATATTATTTGCAGAAACGTTGATACATATTATACTTCATTCATATATTTGATCGACTTAAATAATGATGAATAGATAATATCTATTCATATTTTAGTCGATAAAATATGAAGTATAATATGTATAATCCATCTTTTGCTATTCATATTATGAATAGCAAACGATGGAAGACATTTATGACTTTTTGTTGCTCAGATCTAAATTAATAAAGTTTGATGAAAAATAAAATAAAATAAAGTTTGATGAAGGTATGCGATCATCTGCTGGCATTGGTTATGTTCGTCATCATCGAAGAATTGGTTGAGTGTTGAGTGTAATCGAATGGCACGCAGCCTTTAATTATAGGGAGACCGTCAACAGTACTGCAGACTAAAACAATGAAAATTGATTTAATTCTGCACTATAAATTGGGCTCGAAATGATTTATCATTAGATGAAAATCACTTAGTTTTATCATTAATAGCCTACTGAAAATGCAAAGTAAATTAAGATTTCTTCCGTACATTGAGGACTTGCGAGTCCGTTGGTCGTCACAAATCCACTTAATCCGGATCGTGAATTCTAAGTTTAGTTTTTCGTCGCTAATGAAATGATGTAGCCTACATAAAACAGAATGAGACGAATAAAAACCGGAGCAACAAATTAAATTAAATTTCTTTGCAGGACATTCCAATAAAATTGAAAATAAAATATACAGCGAAACTATAAAAGAGTGTTTAGAGTTTAATAGCTTCCATCAACATAAGAAATATAGGCGGAACTCATTTGGACGCATTTGGATCTGCTTGTGTTCTGAATGCATTTATCGGATTATTTATTGCAACTTGCGACTTCTCAGAGGATTAATACGATGCACGGTGCCGCATGCATAGATCTGCATGTATATACGTACACAATGTATGATACATGATACATGATACATGATAATACATGATAGCATTGATAGGTCTACAGATTACACATTGTGGGGCGCGGTGGTCTAGTGGTGGCGTCGTTGCCTTGGAGCCGGAAGGTCCGAGGTTCGAATCCACCTAGCCGCGTAAGGACCTTGGGCAAGTCCTTCACTCACAATTGCTCAGCGCTTCGGCGTGAAACTCCGATGCAGTGTCCGCTCTGCATCGGGAGCGCCTCTGAGTAGAGAGAACTTGAAGGGGCGCTATAACAAGTGCACATACAAACAAATACACAATACACAATAAGCATAATACAAGTCACCATAATATATTATGAATGTCTACATGAAATGCATCAAACAAGAAGGTAACTCAAGGTAACATCGAAGCTGTCAAAAGCGGTGATATATTGCAAGGTACCTATGGCATCGATGGCGACGTTCGTCACCTTCGACTGGGGAGGGAGGTAGGCTAAGTAAGAACTCGAAGTCGGTTGTAATTATTTTCAATTTTATTCGATGGTAGTAACTTCTTTGTTTCAAATCTGAAAGAGCGCCATAGATGAGAGTGTTTTCTTAAAGCGATAATTTGCAAATCTCAGATATTACAATAATACAACTTTCTAATTATTAGGCTACTAAAGCGCCGCCATGCACAGCCTTCAGTCGACCGACGACCGACCGGCAGACCCAACCACCGTCCCACACCACCTCGACCGTCTCTTCCGTTCGAACCTCCTTCTGTTCTGTCTGTGGTTTTCGTCGTTAAAGACAAAGATAGCTGCAGTCCATAGTATATCCTACTGACCGCATATAGGCATACAGGATGCACGCCGCGATGCCTCCATTCGTCCCTTCCTGTTCGTCCGTATAATACTGCACAACATTCAAGGCCACAGAACTGCAGCAGTAGCAACAGCTGTGACTACTGTTCGAACGAGTCTGCAGTTGAAGCCCAACATACAACCCTCAATTTCTGTTCTGAACAGCAGTAAGGAGGCGCATGCATGTACATGTGATGATGTGCATGTACATGTACATGTGGGCGTGGCGCTCAAAACAACCGTTCAACCATTCGATCTATGTACATGTTATACAGGGTGCGCCAAAAAAAAGTAATCCCCTACGGCTTTTTGTCGATATCCTGGCCAAAAATAGGAATTTCTCACATCCAGTTCCACGTGCATGAAGGTAATTCATATCTACGTACAATAGCCAAATTTCATCACCACATGTGAAACAGAACAAAAGTTATATCACTTTCAGTGAGGCCATCCACCGTTTTTTGACGGTTCAAAAACGCGACGCAACAAAACGTATCAAAAAATCAATTCAATTATTCTGGGCAATATCTTGGCCAGAAGTAAGAATATCGAACTGAAATTTTACAGGCTTAAAGACAATTCATATCTAAATATGATGGCCAGATTTCATCAAAATATTTTAAGCGCAACAAACGTTATACCACTTTTAGTGAGACCACCCCCCATTTTTTGATGATTCAAAGACGTAACGCAGCAAAAAGTAGGAAAAACACGATTTTATTAAGTCTCATCTTAAATAATTGTTATCAGATAGCCTTCATATTGCCAGATGATCATTATTATTGCTATTTAAAAAAGAAACAGAGCACCATCGTAGCTGCACCTCACTGAGAAGTCACTTAGCAAGATGACAATTAAATCGGTAAATAAAGAATCTGTCAGATTAACCGACAGGTCCATCAAGAACTTTGCAAAGACTCAAAAGAAGTGTTGTCACTGGTGTTGGGAACATTGAACACAAGTTGTGAAGCATACCAAGTTCATTTGACAAAAGTTATTTGAAATGAGACCCAATAAAATCGTGTTTTTGTTACTTTTTGTTGCGTTTCGTTTTTGAATCGTCAAAAATCGGTGGGTGGCCTCCCTAAAAGTGGCATAAATTTTGTTCTGTTTGAAATATTTTATTGAAATTTGGCCATCATGTGTAAATATGAATTGTCTTTAAGCCTGTAAAATTTCAGTTCTAAATTCTTACTTCTGGCCAAGATATTGGCAAAAAACCTAGTTTTTGGTGAGTTTCGTTTTTGAATCGTCAAAAAAAACGGTGGGTGGCCTCATTAAAAGTGATGTAACTTTTGTTCTGTTTGAAATATTTTGATGAAATTTGACCATTGTACGTAAATATGAATTGCCTTTATGGCTGCAAAGTTTCATTTAACAATTCTATTTTTTGCCAAGATATGGGCTAAAAACCGTAGGGGATTACTTTTTTTTGGCGCACCCTGTACATGTACATGTATCGTCCAACGCAACGAACGCCACATTTGCTGTTTAGCACAAAAGACGAGAAAGGCTGAAAGGAGACGCACAGACCGACTCGGAAGAAGAAGAAGACGGAAGCGCTTCAGTTGCGCACACTTCGACGACGCATCTCTGCCATTACATGTATATGATTATATGATTATATGCTGCGGATGAAGAAGAAGAGGAGGAGCAGAGGCCGTTGCTGCTGCAGGTCATCGAAACACAACATGTATGTAATCTCTCAGTTTTTTACATCCAGCGGTGATTGTTAATTATATTGATTTAGGAATAGTTTTTTATTTATTGCGAAAAACAATCTCACTTGATAGACTATGTGCCGCACTAAGACTTTGAGAAAAAGTATCGCATTTAAACATGTACATCTAATATAGGTTTTTTAAACCATGGTCGTCAATTGTCAATTATAATAGTGTCTTATTCACCATTAACCTAGGCCTGCCTAACGTGGCATCATGCCAAGAAACATTGCTAGTATCATAAGATATAAGTTTATAAAAAAAAGACCATTAAAGAATTTACTAGAGCTACATAATCTGGGAATAAAGTGAAAGAGTTTTCGATGCAGGTTTTTAAGCAGATCCACGAGATTCATGAAACACAAACACGACTACCAGAGTCCAATTACAAAACGAGGTTTTAAATTACATTACACGTCTGCTTAATTTAATACCGTACTGACGTGACAGAAAGTCCAATATAGATATAACTATACATGTAGTCAGCATCACTAAATTGTTATAGATCTATATCTACTGGCTAGGTTGATCTTTAACCTTTTCTATGCAAGACCATGCAAGTTATTGAAAAAGTGTAACATATAAGCCGACAAAGCTAAAGTTAGGGCAAATTTTTAATCAACACTTCAATATCAAGAACGTATAGGCTAATGGTTGGATTTATGCAAATAACCCTTTCTCATCTATTTGTTGGTTACATAATTATATAGTAAAACTGCATAATGTGTAATTCTTCATCGATCATTTCGTTCTCATCCATTCGTTAGTTAAGATGCCTGTCCTATAGTAAGACTGCTGTAATATCTTGGCAGTGCTGTGTACTTCCCTGCCGACTCTGGGCAAACTGACTAAGCATGAGATACATGTAGCTAGTCATGCTTTCCTGTGGTTGTCATTAACGGTGAAGCGACAAATGCGCGCAGACAAATATATGCAGTCACAAAAGCGCGCACGACAAATGCGCGCAGACGAAAGCGCGCAACAATTAGACAATTTAAAGTATAACCATTTATCCAAACTCAGAACGAAGTACATTTATAAAAACTTTAGGGACAGAAAAACACAAGAACGCCATAAATGATATATTTAAGCTAGAAATTCATCCTGTAGGCTATGCTCTTAAAGTTTATAAAGTACTATCAATCAATCAATAGGCATAGGAAGAAACAAAAAAAACTTACTAGAAAATACTTAACCTGGAAAACAAACTTTAATTGTAAAACACTGGAACACACAAACTGAATGCTATTTGTTAACTAGACGTTATTTGCGTTTCATTTCCAAGGTGCTGGATGTACAAAGTGTATATAAAAGTGATCTAACTAATTTAGGTTTAGGCTGCAGGCAGTGGGCTACGTTATTGATTATTTGTCAACATTAGGCCTATGCACTTTTTCCACGTAGTTGCGCGCTTTTGTCGTGCACGCTTTTGTGGAGTGGTTTCTGTTGCGCGCGAAATTGTCTGCGCGCTTCTGCCCTGTGCTGTTTTGTTACGGTGCCGTATTTAATGTTTCGGAAACTTGTCAGACTTTAGAACGGATGAATTTTCAGCTATCCAACTTCCTTCCGATGACAGCAGTTAACTTTTTGAGAAGTCCGTGGATTTAAATACAATGCAACGTTGTCGATATATCAATATAAATCAGACACTGTTCAGAAGTGGATTTCTAAATGAAAACTCCATCGAATCGGAGTAGAGAATGAAGAGAGATATTGTGGCCTGAGTTATAATATTTCTCATGTTTATGCCTCGTGACGTCGTCCTCCATGTCAGCAGCAGCAACTAATGCACGATGCAAGTTATGCAACCATCTTATCTAGAGAGTGAGGACTGCAGCAGTTCGATCGAACAATTGACCCGCGTGTTCTCTGGTATAATGAGTCGACCCGGAGGCCAAATCAGCTCATGATAAGTGTTCCAATTTATTCTGCGCCAAGATCCGAGCAGACAGAGCAGCTTTTCAGCAGCACCTCGGCACAAGGGAGGAGGGAGGGCATCTAGGTCCACATTGACCCCGTTGCAACATTTAACGCAATAGTCAGCGGACCAATAAATCTCACACATTCAGCGTTGCGTTTGGTTTAAAGGCTTTACGGTAGTCAGACTGAACATAATCCTAAAGCATCAATAACATCTTAATGAGATTAGTCTCGCATAAATATTAAATATCATCTAAATAAGAAGCTTATAGCAAATAACAATTCATGGCCATAGCTGCGACAACGGGATATATGATCATAAATATATACATATACATATACATATACATATACATGCACAATTCACACACACACACACACACACATATATATATATATATATATATTAATGTAAGCTAATTTAATCAGTGCACGACGATTGTCGTACAGCGATGCAGGTAGGCCAGCTGCAAATTGGCGCGCTGCGTCTGGACAGGTGATTGTCTGGACAGCGCGTGATGTCTAGACGAGCGTACGTTGAGTGTACAAGGAGGGAGTGGGAGTGAAGAAGGAGTGTTGCGTGTTGAGAGCCGTTGAGATATGCTGTAGTAGTAGTTGTTGAGTTGCGATAGAGTAGACTGATGAAGATAGTAGTCGTGTAGTTGTTATGATAACGCAAGTGTAGTCATTGTTGTGTTGTTGCTGTTCGTTTTACTTTACATCGGATTATGGAGTATAATAAGAAGATTTAAACACGTCGTCGTTGTTGGTTATAAAACAGTAAAAGACTGTAGATTCTTTACCTAGCCATTTAGCTAATGAAACAGTTATCTAGGGATAGGCCTATGCTACCACGAACTTAACGAAGAAGCTTCCGAAGAGACTGATAGGAGGAGGTGATCACAAGGAGGATATCACATTTGGTGTCGTTGCGGTGGGATAACGATCCAAGTTGCAGGAGAACGATCCTAGTTACGAACGGCGGGTTTACGTGCCAAGTTACGAACGGAGGGATTCTATCCAATCAACAGACGTTGTGGAGGAACGGACGCTGTGAATTTATCGAGGAGCCGAGCACACGGGAGAAGCAACGATACATCGAGCATCCGTACGTCAGTGAGAAACGACAACACAACGACTACAAGGTAGAAAAACTTGCTTGTCTATTGAAGTGTGCATAAAGAATTGAAGTCAGTCAATTGCAAACATTTGAAGAGTAGCCTACTATTTTATCAAGCATCTGTAAAGTAAAGAAGTAAGATGGAGAAACTTACGGAGCAAAAGCAAGCAGCTATTAAAAAGATGTCTTCGGAGAGACTAGTAAAATTATTAATTGAAGCAGGCGTAGACGCAGAAGAAGTTGAACAGATGTCGAGGGAACATTTGATGAGAACTTTGGCTGAGATTTGGGCAAAGGAAGAAGTTGAAGAAGAAGGTGCTGTTGGAGGCGCTAAAGAAAAGCCGGTTGAGAAACCTCAGGCACCGATGTCCATGGAGGCGTTGCTACAATTCATGATGATGAGTAGACAAGAAGAAAAGGAGAAAGAGGAGCAACGAGCTGAAAGAGCAGAAAAAGCAGAAAGGATTAGACTAGAGAAAGAAGAGCAGCGTAGACAAGAGGAAAAAGAGAAAGAAGAGCAGCGTAGACGCGAAGAGAGAGAATTACGACAACAAGAAATAGATATGCAGAGGCAGCAGTTCCAGGTACAATTAGAACAAATGAAAATAGATCGTGACGAATCAGAACGAAGAAGGATGGAGTTAATGATAGAATATGAAAAAGCAAGGAGAAGCGATGAAGAAATACGGAGACAGCAGATCGAAGACAAAAAGGCTCGTGAGGAAGAAAAGGAAAAGATGCGTTTACAAGAACTGCAAAGAGCCGAAGAGATTCGACAGGAAGAATTCCAAGCCGAAAAAGACAATTTGAAAAAAGCAGAAAGAGAAAGAGAAGAACAGATGCAATTGGAACAAAAGAAACTTGCTTTAAGGAAGCTCAACTCCATGAGATGGCTATTGAAAAGGAGGAACGCAGAAAGCAGTTAGACTTGTTGCAGCAAAAGATAGAACAGGAGGAACTGCGCAGGGTAGAAGATCAAACTCGACTGACGAAGAAAGACGAAGACGATAGAAAATGTCGTGAAGAGTCAGAACGAAATAGGCTCAGAGAAAGTGAGACAATGGTGTCAAAGATTAAGAAGATAGGTGATGCAATGAAACATGTGTTACCGAAGATGCCGAATGATATGATGGAAGTGCCATTATATTTTGAAACAGTTGAAAATGCATTCAATAGCTTCGCTGTGGAAAAGCAGTACTGGGTGAAATTGTTGTTGCCATTGATGACCCCGAGAGCGCGAACGGTATTGAATCGATTGTCATTTGAGAATTTAGATAAATACGATGCAGTGAAAGAGCATTTGTTGAAGGAATTCAAGTTAACAGCTCGTGAGTACAGGTCAAGGTTTGCAGAGGCCAAGAAGACAGCCGAAGAAACCTATACGATGTTCACGGCTAGGCTGAAGAACCTGTTGAATTATTATGTCCGAAGTAGACGAGTGGACAAAGACTACGAGAAGCTGTTTGATTTGTTAGTGGCGGATAAGCTGAAAGAATGTTTACCACCAGGTCCACTACAGTTTGTCTTAGCAAAAGAGGGCACAGAATGCTTGGAAGCCAGTGACGTGGCAGACCTCGCAGACATACATGTAAACAATCGGATTGGTGTGATGTTTCAAGAAAAGCCGAAATATGAGTCATGGGACAATAATCCAAAGCAAACCAAGTGGGACAGCAATAACAAAGAAACTGGAAGCCAAGCCAAAAGTAATGATGTAAGGAAAGATAGTTTCTCGGGAAAGCAGTGGTCGCAAGATAAACAGCAGTCAACGTGGGACAGACAAGCCTACAATCGAACTCCGCCGCTGGGACGCCCAACAGAAAGTAATGCATCATACACGCCGTACAACAAGTGGGAGAACAATGAGCAAAGAAGTTTTATAAAGAAACGTTGCCACAACTGTCAGTCCGACAAACACCTAATAAAACACTGCCAAGCACCAGGAGCGGCAAATCTGAGAAAGAGCTTTAGTAGGAGTGCAGAGAATTTGAGAGTAAACCAGATCCAAGTGATAAATGCACCTCCTGGTTGGGAAGAACAATACAACCGAGAAACGGAAGTGAAGTCGGTGATGAAATGTACACCACGGTTTATAATACAAAGTAAAGATGATTTTTCACTTATAAAGAAGATTGCCTTGCAGCATGTGACGGTAGAAATACGTGGAAATGATGGTCATTGGTCAGCCTATACGAGTCAAAGCATTGAGTGACTCTGGAACCGAGATACCAGTAATCAACGAGGATCTACTGAAAGGAACGACAGTAGAAGAAATCGGCAGAGTTCATCTGCAATGTGTAGCTGGAGAGCCGATTCCAGCTAAATTGGTGAAAATCGAAGTGCGGATGAGCAGTCGTAACGAAGGAGCAGCTACAGAGGATAGGACAATAAATATCGCGCCATATTTAACTTTAGTGTGTGCCAGCATTCCAGCGGATCTGTGCAAAGAAAACAGGGAAAAGTTCTTGCTACATCCGGAGATAATTGCAGAATTGAAAGAGATTCCACCAGTGAGTGTATTGCAAGGGGAACTACAAGCGAATGTGACTACAAGAGCACAAAGTCGGAGAGCAGAAGTCGAAGGCGGAGAAGATGAAATGATAAACGAAAGTTCGCAAGAAGATGACACGGACAGCGAAGATGAACTCAGCATTCAAGATGACGAAGGAATAACACCCGAGAACAATGAAAATGAAGAAGTGATGGCTGCATGTGAACGAAATGATAGTGAAGATTCGGGGAGCGATGTGGAAATTGGTACGAGCAAGAGAGAAATGTTTACGGAGAATACGAATGATGAAAAACAGGTGGAAAATGCAAAGAAATTGGAGAAACAAAAACAGTATGCCGGCCAATATAACAAGAAAGCAAAATATAAAGAATTCAAACCAGGAGAAAACGTCGACGTACTATATCCAACGTCAACCAACAAATTGATCTCACGATGGCATGGTCCATGTACAGTGCTACAAAGAAGATCCAAGTATTCGTATCTGGTGGACATGAATGAAAACGGCCGACGAATCGTCCATGCCAACAAAATGAGGAAGTTCATCGCAAGAACATTATCGTGTGGTCTCATCGTGGAAGAGGACGACGAATTCGGATCAGTGGTAGAACTACCATTGAAAGAAGACCAGGCAGAGACGACACAGAAATCGCTGCAATTGGACTATGAACAGATCGGACATCTTACCAGCGAGCAACAGAAATCACTTCAAGTGGGTGAGGAACAAATTAGCGATTTAGCAATCAAGATGTCTAAACAAGTGCTGTATGCAATGAGCCGTATGTAGATGACATTGAAGTACATTTTGATAATTGTCCTAATCATTTGAATGGACATTCTTTTAAGACAATTAGAATTGTTTCTGAAACAGATCAGATCGCATAATGTGATTTTATATATGTTTGAGGTTGGCAAACCATTTAGCCTAATTTGTATTGTGATAGCAGTGACTTTGCTGTGGGAACTGTGCTGTCACAAGTGGACGATGAGGGGATAGAACGTCCCGTTTCATTTATCAGTCAGAAGCTGACAGATACCCTGAGGAGATGGGCGACGATTGAGAAGGAAGCCTATGCAATCATATGGGCTTTAAACAAATTGAAAGAAATTATTATTGGTTCCAAGATTAATGTGTTCACTGACCATAATCCTTTAGTTTATTTGACTGAGTCAATGTCGAAGTCTGCTAAGTTAGTCCGATGGTCTTTATCATTGCAAAATTTTGACATTCTGTTGAACTATAAGAAAGGAAAGTTGAATGTAGTAGCAGACTGCTTATCGAGATTGTAGTATAAGGTATTTTGTGATTGCATTTAGTATAGGAATTGTTTGTATTTAGTTTAAGCATTATACGTTCGCTAATTTTTAAGATTAATTAGCTCTCTTCAAAAGAAAGGAAGGAGGTAATGTAAGCTAATTTAATCAGTGCACGACGATTGTCGTACAGCGACGCAGGTAGGCCAGCTGCAAATTGGCGCGCTGCGTCTGGACAGGTGATTGTCTGGACAGCGCGTGATGTCTAGACGAGCGTACGTTGAGTGTACAAGGAGGGAGTGGGAGTGAAGAAGGAGTGTTGCGTGTTGAGAGCCGTTGAGATATGCTGTAGTAGTAGTTGTTGAGTTGCGATAGAGTAGACTGATGAAGATAGTAGTCGTGTAGTTGTTATGATAACGCAAGTGTAGTCATTGTTGTGTTGTTGCTGTTCGTTTTACTTTACATCGGATTATGGAGTATAATAAGAAGATTTAAACACGTCGTCGTTGTTGGTTATAAAACAGTAAAAGACTGTAGATTCTTTACCTAGCCATTTAGCTAATGAAACAGTTATCTAGGGATAGGCCTATGCTACCACGAACTTAACGAAGAAGCTTCCGAAGAGACTGATAGGAGGAGGTGATCACAAGGAGGATATCACAATATATATATATATATATATATATAGTGCTGCTGTCTTCTTCTTCTTCCTCATCGTGTACTTAATGCAATTGAAAGAAAGAAGAAGAATTATTCTTCTGAGGATGATTCTTCTGTCAATAGATCTAATTATTGTTATTGTGCATTAGGTTAATTGTCTGTAGAACAAAGTGAGGTTAGCTTTGACGGACGAGCATGGTATAATTAATCGGTATAAGCACAGCACGTCTATTATCTGAGTACCATAAGATTCACGAAACCCAACAATAAATCTAATAGCTATATAGATGGTCTCCATTGCTTTTCTCATACTTCCACTTTTTACTCTAGCGCTAAACAAATGCAATACATCTGACGAGTAGGATGCCAAGACTCTAAGATCTTTGTCTTAACTACTGATAGAAGAGACAGCCTGCAATGCGACGGCGCTAATAGCAGCCTATACAAGGCGTGTCTATCCTTCGGGGGCTTCGGGAATCGAACCCAGTTCCGCTGATCTCCATGCCAGTGTGCTATCCAAAGCACCACCCCATGATGGCGTCAGTATATAAACGATATAAACCAGATCTAAAATTGATAACTATAGGCTATAGGTATTTTGAAATTATAATTGTCTACTCTATTTGAATGCTAATAGACTGTCATATTTTACATTGAACAATGTTGTCCACGGACATCACTGCATCATCTATTTCGACATTTACTTCCATCAATTTGTTCGGCTTTTCACTTTTCACTTTTCGCTGCATCATTATATCAATTGATTCTTCCTGTTAAAACAATATTTTTTTTCAAATATGCCTGCAAGTGTTAATCACCTCTTCTTCTTTGCAGTTCTGCTGTTGCTTCCTCCAATTAGTTTTCTCCATAATAGGGATAATAATAATTATATCCTCTTGTCTCCTAAACCTTTTTCTCGGCTGCATTGATTATTTCTGACGTTCCGACGGATAATTATGCGCTGACTTCAAATCCTCTCTTATCCTCAATCACAAGCATTTCGTTGAAGCTTGTCATTTCGTTCGAACTCCGACACTTTGCAAAAAAGCATCTCGACTCTAAACGGATGAAGTTTTATGGTCAATTGAAACCGATCAGATGCGTTGAAAAATAAAGGATGCGAAATGCGCATGCGCGTGTCGTTGACGGAGGAAAGCGTCGGATGATCTAAAGATAAAGTTAAGAATTATTAAATGGAAGGCAATTTAACTGAGATTGATGCATTTTCATGATGCCTTATAAACAACTATACTATATGGGAAATTGACAGACTGCCCGGAGGACCATCTCCGGCTTATTCTGTATAGGAGCACCAGCAGCACTCTCCCTAAACACATTTCAATCAACGCATTTGAAAATAACCCGTGGCTTAGATCTAATGGTTGTTTTATTACATAATTCCTGTTTTTATTCTTGGTCTTCTTCTTCCTGTTCTCGTTCTTCTTCTTCTCGCTCTTCTTCTTCTGCTTTTCTTGTATCAAAATTATGTAAGATATTGCGTGGTGTCCCTATATGCTTGACCGTCACTACATGTATCTCTCATATTGTCGAAAGCATTATTTCAATCACACATTCAATAAGCAAGCTAAATTCTTTTAGCAGGTAAAATGGCCTCCAGTCAAACATTATAAGATAAGCGAGTGGCTATTTGTCTCCTAACAGGATATTTGACTGGTCTGGAAAGGCAGTTTTGGTAGGAGCGAATAGTTGCTGGTGGCTGTTAGAGAGTTATTTTGTCGGTGGAAGAATGGTGATTTGGTGATTTGGTGATTTAGTGATTTGGTCATTTGGTCATTTGGTTATAGAGATGAGCTTTTGGTTGCTGGACAGATGATTGGTTGTTCGAAAGACATTTGTCTTCTGCGAAAATCATAGTTTGTCGTTGAAAGGATAGGCTCTATTGTAATATAATAATATAATATAATATATAGGCTACAGATAGAACTGTTATCTGGTTGATCAGTGGTTGCTGTTTGCTGAAAGGGTATTCATTGATTGAAAGGTGTTTTGTTCAGTCTCTATAGTTAATATAGTGTATATTGACATGTGGTTGCTCAAAAGGTATACTTGCCTTTTCTGGAAGTGTATCTGGTTGCTTGCGAGGTATTTAGATGGTAGCTGAGAATCTGTTTTGTACGGAAGTTGTTTTTTTTTCAATAGATGATGATAGGCAAATGCATGGTTAGGCTATTATGGTTTTCTCGTGATTATCTCCTTCAGAATCCAGTGTCTGTTAGTAAGTAGGTTGTAGAGTAAGATTGAAGAGGAATCGAATCACTGACCCGATGTTAATCATATTGTCTAACATGCGTTTCTATTAATATCTTCAGGTGACATTCTATGAATGATCTCGCTTCGAAGAAACGAAATCTTATGGATGAACAACAAACAATAGAAATCGATATCAACTTCTGTCGTAGAACATCGATTGTCGGATTGTTTGACGAGTCGTTGACTATTATTATAATTATTATTATTATTATTATTATTATTATTATTATTATTATTATTATTTGCCAGAAATGTTGCAAGGGTCGTTGATGTGAAGGAAATTACATTGACGCAATTACAACCGGCAGAACTGGGAAGTGTTTCTTAACGAGAAAGACTAAAGAGGAACGAGACTCATGACGTCATTTTCAACAGAAAAACTCTTTTCTTCTGACGAGGTTTGAGTCTAATAGATTATCTCCTGTCGTTGTCTCGCAATCAACAATCAACAATCAACGATCATCAATCAACAGTCACCAATCATGGATGGATTTCTGTACAGTGCAAACGAAAGCCACTCGTTGTTCCATTCGAATGAGACATTTCTTCTGTTTGCGAGTGATGAAGAGATTCAATCAACTGGCGACGCCGCATCTACGAACAACAGCACCAACTCATCATCCAACTCATCATCCTCTGATTGGTCGATGACCTCCACCGCTGTCGCTGTCTCCTCCTCAGATGTTGGGTCGTTGTTTGTGGAGACGATGGTTGAGAGGTTTCTCATGAAGTTCGTTTTGCCTGTGATCATCGTCGTTGGAACAGTGGGAAACATTCTGTCGATCGCTGTTCTCATTCGATCGAAGATGCGATCAACATCTGTCTACTTCTATCTCATCGTCCTCGCTTTCGCTGACCTCTGCGTCCTCTACGTCAGCGGATTCAAGACGTGGATTCGTCTCATCGCCGACTTTGAACTGCTCCATGTGTCGACATTCACGTGCAAAGCCACCTTCTTCCTCCTCCTCTTCTCTCTCCACTTCTCCGCATGGCTCGTCGTACTAACGACCGTTGATCGCTTCATCGCTGTCTGGTTTCCATTCAAGGCGGCAGTCTGGTGCAGCGTCGGTCGCGCTCGCCTTCTCACCGTCGCTCTCATGGTCGTCATCGCCATCTACAACGCACACGTCTTCTGGACAATGAGTCTCTACGATGGTAGTCACGCATCGAATCGACCGAGCTGCAAGGCTGACCCGAAGGACGCATTCATGAAGGCTCCGTTCGAATACCTGAAGCTGGCGACCTATTCGATTCTACCGTTCGTCATCATCCTCACACTCAACATTCTCATCATAGCGCGTCTCAAATGGTCGACGCTGTTTCTACGGAAGCAGGACAGCAGCTCTCTGCGCCGCTCGGCACCGTCGTGCTACGTGTCTGCGTGCTTGGGAAGACATGTGAAGGTGACGTACATGCTGCTGGCTGTCTCCTTCACCTACCTCCTGCTCACCGGTCCGTTCACCATCGTCGTCCTCGCTGTCCCATCCAACCCCGGTCCCTCTCTCCGTGCTAAGCTGATGCTCGTGAAAGCCGTCTGCTTTCTTCTGATGTACTGCAACCACGCAGTCAACTTCTTTCTCTACTGTCTGACGGGAAGAAAGTTTCGCTACGAACTGAAGGATCTCTTTTCGACGAGAAGGTTCAAGAAGACGCGTCGCTTCTCCGTCTACTCACCGTCGAGCAAGACTCAACCAACGAACGTCGACATGGAACTTCAGGAGGCGATGACTATGTCACCTGCTGCAGCAGCTGACTATGCGACGACCATCTCCACTCAACACCATCCACCGCCACCTGTCGTTCATGTCTTCAGGAACCTATAAACGATTCGCTCTTTCGATCGAACATACCGGACTAGAAGCCGTGCGAGTTTCCTCGATTAGCATACTCGTTGAACAGGACAATAATTATGAACGAGTGAGTGATGTTTAGTCATCAATGAAATCTCTTTTTCTATCGTCGGCCGATGTGATTTGCTCTTTTGCGATATTTGTCAGAGTTGGTCATTATCTTGATAGAAGCTTCAGACCGGAACTATGTAGACAGGATGGCAGGATGAAGGGGAAAACGATCTCGCCAGATCTCCATCTATGTCTGCGTGTATGCCTGTGTGCGTGCGTGTTCGTCCGTGTGTGAACGTGTATATACGTGTACGACTGTACGTGTGTGTGCATGAGTATAGGGCTTAAGGTGCTGCGTCGTCGTCGTCATCATCGTCGTCGTCGTCGTCGCAGAAGGTGGTAATCATTAATCATCCAACTCTTCTTCTCTTCGCTTATGTGTAACGTTCTTCGTCTTCTTCTTCTTCTTCTTCTTCTTCTTCTTCTTCTTCATCTTCTCGGAACTGAGTGTCGTCGAAATGGCGTCAATTATCAGACACAGTTAATGGCTTCTTGCAGCTGCAGCAGACACTATAGATGTACGTGTAGAATGCATGGCGGTTATTCTCAGTATTCTGGCTTTCATTAGAGCAGACGGTAATTGCCATCCTGCAGCGTAGATGCCTCTAGCGCATGAAACGCGATGGAGTAATTGGCAGCAGCAGCAGCAGCAGCAGCAGCAGCAATCTCAAGTGAATGAGATCAGCAGCAGCAGCAGCAGCAGCAGCTGCATGACATCTCTCTTCCTCTTCCTCTGTGCACGTTGCAGCTTAGCATCTCGATGTCGTCATCGTCGTCGTCGTCATGTGTGTAGGACTGTATGCGAGTATAATAGTTAGACGATACTAATTATAATCTTATGTTGTGTTTCGTGTATAATTATAGGCCTACAGTCAGTTACAGTGGAGTGTTTGTGTTGCCTTGTCTTACACGTAGCAGTAGACTTTTGTGTAATTATATTACTTATGGTGTCAACTGACTGCGTGCACGAGATACGGTGAAACGACAGAGGAAGAAAGAGGGAGAGGGATAGAGAAATGGGGAGAGACTGGGAGATAGTGGGAGAGAGGAAGAGGGAGAGAGTGGAAAAGAGATGGAGATAGAGAGTGAGAGAGAGATAGAGCAGTGGAGAGTATGAGTGGTTCACGAATGCGATGCTTATAAAGAAGCGATGTCGATGTCTGCGGTCGTTGCTCTCTCTGTGATTTTCTGCTCTCGAGAAATAAAAGAACCAATGACAGAGATTTGCTTTTTGCAGCTGTCAACACAAAACTGGAGGAGGGAAACATAAGAGCCACATCCCTCTCTATATATATACACTGTGTCCCAATAAATCGGGCACCCTTTTTATAATGTGAATAAAACTGGTAAATATTCATCGATTGTCAAAATTTCAAAACTGTTGTTATCCTGAGATAATTATCTACAAATTGGTAAGTTATGAACGGCCCTCACTAAAAAATTACGTCATAATGACGTCGTTAATTTACATATCGAAATTAAATGTAAAAAAAATCGTTAGAGAATGGCGTTAACATTTGAATTCTCTGATGCAAATGACGTAATTGTGACGTCAATATTCATGCCAGAAACTTTATATTTGAATCAGTGTAAGATAATTATCTCAGGATAAAAACAGTTTTAAAATTTTGAAAATCGATTAAGATTTGCCTGTTTTATTCACATTATAAAAAGGGTGCCCGATTTATTGGGACACAGTGTGTATATATATCTCTCTTTCTTTCTTTCCATCCATCTCCTTCACTCTCCAACCCTCTCCATTTCTCTTTACCTCCCTCTCTTTCTCTCTCCATATCCTATCTGCAGAACTAATAACTTGATTATATTGTTTGCCATAGAATATAATATCAAGCAATCTAATTAAGTGACTCGTTCCAGTTCCAGTTGACGCTATGATGCGACGATATCTGTACCTTTATTTTCTACAGGTATTCTTGAGAGAAAAAACACGTAGAACTACAGTGTGCACCAAAAAAGACCCCTATGTTTTTTGCTAATATCTTGGCCAGAAGTAAGAATTTTGAAACGAAATTTTACAGTCTTAAAGACAATCCATATTTACCCATGATGGCCAGATTTCATAAAAAATATTTCAAGCACAACAACGGTTTAATACACCATTTTTAGTGAGGTCACCCACCGTGTTTTGTCAACTTGAGTATAAACGTATACTATACATAAACGACAATAAGTACAGACTCAGTAATAAAAGGAGCAAAAGTCTATAATATGAAGTGATCAGATATTCTGAAGACTAGGTCCACCGTCCGGCCAATGAGAAAACGAGACGTTTACCACAGATCCGAATCTAAATAGATATCGTAAATAATACATACACCGCATCAGGATTCTTTTAACGAAGTTAATGGTTATAGAACATGCATTGCTTCGCTCGAACGGATCGGCGGAGGAGCAGGAGGAGAAGGAGGAGAAGAAGAAGGAGGAGGAGGAGAAGGAGGAGGAGGAGAAGAAGGAGAAGGAGAAGAAGGAGGAGAAGAAGGAGGAGGAGGAGGCATGGATGAGGAATGGAAAGAGTGAGAGAAAAAGGAAAGACCGACAGAGAATTGGATTTGAAAAAGAGATGAACAAACAAAGGGAACGAGAAAAGAATGGAAGGAGGAGAAGGAGGCGGCGGTTAATATTTATCTGTACACTCACTGTACCGTTTTTGTGTAGTACCATGTACATGTATGTACAGTGTGCACCCAGATGCGGAGAGCATTATTGGTCAAAATTAATGAGGAATATTCTGATCTTATTTTATCTTAAATGCACGACAATAGCCACAGCCCCTTCTTCTTCCTGCGTCAGTTTAAATGATGCAAAAGTATTTAAGAACGGAAAGTCAGTAAATAAGCGAACAGGACTGGGATAACGAGACTCCCGCAGACTCGTAGAGCCCAACCGATAGATCCCTCCACAGCCATGGCAGCAGAGTTGTATAGTTCATGCTGCTGCTGCTGCTGCTGCTGCTGAGTATACGATGCTGTCTCATATAATTATGTACCATCCCTCATGAGGCTCATGGCGATCTCACGCTTCTTTCAGGACTTTGTATTATTCGTCACAATTTAATAGGCTTGCATGCTATACGCGAAGCAACTGCTTCCTTGTATGCCAAGCATGTTACTCCGACTCAGTCAACTGCAGGTCTTCCATTCATTTCCCTCTCTCTTCAAACTGATTTATCTGCTTACGCTTTCCTGCCTTGCAGCAGCAGCAGCAGCAGCACATTAGCATCAGGAGCAACAGCAGCAGCAGCAATGAAGAATTGAAGCTTTGGGTCAGCAGCACCAGCAGCATCATGGTCCAGTGCGCTTATGATCCCATGTAAGTCTTGTATTGTATTTTATCATTTATAAAGCGCCTCTAGTGGGGTGAACCGTTCAGAGGCGCTCCCATTGTGCAAGGAGGAGGAGAGGGCGAGAAGAAGCAGGGTTTGAAAGAGAGAAGGAAGAATTAAGTTAGACTGGCAGACAGAATTGTAGAGTGAACAGAAGAAGAAAACACAGTCCAAAGAAGATGAATAACTGAGGCAAATGATCGGGACTGAGCCATAGCAGTTGTAGACCGAGGAACCAAGAGGTCAAGTCTGATGGATGAACGAAGTGGATGGTGGGAGGAAGGTGAATAAGGCCAAAGTATAACGTCATCCAGATATTTTACGCAAGACCCTGCTGAATATTGAGGATGAGAGTGAGGATTAGGCCTATAATAAATTGTATGCGAGTAGCTAGAGCAGTAAATGAAAGACTGGTCTGGTATTCACTTTATTTCTCAGACTCGTTCTCAGCCACATCAAATACTATAGCGTTAAACAACAATATAAATTTTTACAAATGTCTGCTATGTTGGAAGAAGCGAGAACAGCGAAAACAAAGTATAGATCATTTCTCGTATCACCCTATGACGTCATATGATGGCGTGAACTCAACCATCGGTCATTTGTATGACGTCATCATCATCATCATCATCATCATCATCATTATAAACACCGTCGGTTTATGATTAGAGTCCTATAAGCTTATAAGCCGAGCAAATGGGAACATCAATAACAACAACAGCAGCACATTTAACAGAAACATTAATAACAGGAAGAGAAACAGCTGGAAGGAAGTGAAGGTAATAAAGATCAACACGAACTGCAACCATGCAGAATGTCTGTTTGTTTGAAGCTTTCACAGTCGACTTATTGGTCTTTATATCTTTATCTGAATCATTTTCTGTCTTTCTAATTTTCTGTCTATCTGTTCATATGACTTTCTTTCACTATTATGAATAGCTCCTTTGAGAATCTTCGTCGCTGTGTGTGCGTGTTATGTGTGGTGTGTTATGTGTGTGCGTGTGTAAGTGTGTGGACGTGCGTGTGCGTGTGTATGCGTGTGTGCGTGCGTGTGTGTGTTTGTGCTTGTGCGTGTGTGAAATACGTGCCCTCAAGAAATTACTTCATTGTATGAGACTATGTCAACTCTGATGCAATGAGCGTAAAAAAGAGAGACGACAATTTCTGTTTTCACTCAAACGACTTCCATGTTCAGACCGGCTGAATGTCCTGTAAGGCATAGCGTTAAAACACACAGGCATAAAATATATATATATATATATATATATATATATATACGTATACGTATATACGTATATACGTAAACATTCATGCACATTTGAAAAATACTGATGAATCGACGTCACGGATTGTGTGAAATGCTTCGGTTTCAAAGAAAGTAGAGCAGTTTTGAGACTGGAGAACTCGGTTCTTCCGACTCTTTATCAGAGGTCACAACTTCAGTAATAGTTGCATAACAATTTTTTCGTTTTTTTAACTCTTCTTAGAAAATGCCGTCTTTTCTGTTTTATATTTTTATGTAGACCTTATTTATTTATTTATTTACTGTTCATGATAATTTTCTTTCATTTACTTTTGTCTGAAATCTCATAGGATGCATTGTCTCCTTACTTTCAATTATTCATCTAATTTACGTCACTATTCGCCCGTTTTAATGTCATCCTGAATAGCACAGGACAAGAGAAAACTTTAGAAAAACTATTTGCTATCAGGTTCTAGTATATGTAAAAATTAAAAAGTACATTTTAAAATTAAATACGCTTTATAGACTATACTTGCAAATTTATATAGCGCCTCTTCAAGGTAGGCTACTCAGAAGCGCTCCCGGCCCAACCACAGCTAAAAAAAACAGTTTTTAGGTTCATAAGAAACAGAGCGGAGTGACCTCTGGGAATTAAGCGCAATGTAAAAGGGAGACCATTCCAGGTAGCAGGACCACTGGACCAGCGGCAGAGAACGAACGACGCTGTCGGATAGCAGTCCGTGAGCAGGGAACCAGACAGAGGCTCAATCCGGTCAGCCGATCGGTCGTCCATGAAATGGTTTTCTCTGCTTGAGACGACGACGACGACGACGACGACACGAAGCACTTCCTTTGAATTATGTTGCTCGCCACTGAAACATTGCTGGTCGTAATAAATTAATTATTGATTTAATTAATTAATTAATTAACTAATTATTGCTGTTGACAACCATCAACAACAACAGCTACAGCAACAGATTATAATCGACAGATGCATGGATTAAGCGAATATATAAAATGTGTCTGTTAATTGTGAAATCTCATTATTATGGATTCAACGATCAGCTGTAGGCCTATACATGCAATGTATTGTATACACATACATAATGTGTATATATATATACATGTATATACATATACAATTTTATATATATATATATATATATATATATATATTAAAAGTGTGTGTAGCAATTGATGTACAGTTGATCTTTGTATCCATCACACGTATATTGGACATGTAGGCCTATGTGTGATCTTATACTGACATGTGTAGGGGAGACCGGAGTTATATGTTACAATTTTCACTTTTTTGTAAATTGGCCGCTCCTCAGCACCTCAATTTTCCTAAGACCAAGGGGGTTTAATACTTCAATATGTCACACAGAAATTGGTCACAGTAGATTGTGCTAATAGTTAACGATTTGTGTGCAATATTGGTGTTAGTCAAGGTCCTGGACTGTAACAAATAACCCCGATAGCGGGGTTACATGTTACATTCCCCGGGGTTGCAATGTTACACATGTAGAATTGACATTTTTACAGTAAATGTAAAGTGATTATTAAACAGGAACATCACTAATAATATAAAAGATTATTCAGAACTGATTAGGCCTATGTAAAGTCTGAAGTTCTTCAGCAGTTGATGAAATAAAAACCACGAAAAATAAACTAAACTACTAGTTTAAATCAGAAATCAGCTAAATGGGTTTAATTAAGCCTAGGCCTACAGTCAGAGTTATAACAGTTGTGTCATACATAATAATCGTTTCCATCAGTGCAATTGCATATATGTATGTATGTATGTATGTATGTATGTATGTATGTATGTATGTATGTATGTATGTATGTATGTATGTATGTATGTATGTATGTATGTATGTATGTATGTATGTATGTTAGGGTGACAGTTAAAAAAAATTTGGGGAATTTCACATGTCTCACTATTTTTAATGGTTATGTACCATTAAACAACTAAGCATGATTTTTTTAAAATTTATTCATTAATGTTTAAGGGTGGCCCAACGCATCAGAAGTTTGACCTAATGGTCAGTGTTAAACACAATGCTAATACACATCTATCGGTATTTGATTTCAGTACTGTTTATCACTTCCATTTATGGCAGCTTATTTTTTAGTCTGGTTATTACCTCCTATGTGTCTCATAACCCCTTGGAGTATAGGTATTGCTTGGTTCTTCTTGGTTTGTAAGTACTTCATGGAATGAATGGATCAGTGTGATACCACGTTCAGCTGCATCATTTGCGACATTTAAGCTCACAACTCGGTGACGAGTCAAGAGAACGCTGTCGTTTATCTCCCTATCTGCTTGGATGTAAATGTAAGAAGTTTACAAGAATATCTAATGCAGACTAGTGCAATGAAGAGTTTGTTTCTTGGGTGTTTTTTAGTTAAAAAAATCAGCTCTTGTAGTGGTTCTTGCTGCACATAAACTTTGATATGTCGAAGAGGTTCATCGTATTCCG
This sequence comes from Lumbricus rubellus, assembly GCA_945859605.1. Lineage (NCBI taxonomy): Eukaryota > Metazoa > Annelida > Clitellata > Crassiclitellata > Lumbricidae > Lumbricus > Lumbricus rubellus. The sequence goes on from OX243818.1 coordinate 30,550,691, forward strand.
GACGTTCGACTTTTGCAATCTGGCTGTCATCTGAAACAGCTGAATCAATCAACAGCAGGTGGACCAACATTTCACTCATGTACCTCAAATGGGTCGAAAAGATGTGTATTTCTGCAGTAGCGACGGTCTGACTTACTGCATGCCTTGTGAGCAATGAGCTTCAACAGTTATAAGCCATTGCATGGAGCTGACGTTGGACATTGGCTTGTGTATCAATGTCTTGAGATCCACCTGAAGAACAAATACATCATGCTCATGCAGACTGCATCTCAAATGCAGTCAGATGAAAGAGATATGGAAGAGGTAGATTGCACTGTATCAACTTCCCTATCCAAATCTCTCAAACAGTGTTTTCGTAGGTCTGCGAGAGTTTATCATCGGAGTATTGAAGACTATCCCCACTATCACCAAGCTGAGTAGATCTACCGCATCTGAGATTTGGTTCCAGCAGAACACAATCATGCTCTTGATTGAAGACCAGCATTGCTGTAGAGGACAGAAGTTGTGTGAACAGATATAGATTGTATGAGATCATCTATATTCCACTCTTCAAGCAAGTTAAAACGGCTGAAGCTTATGTATCACCTGTTCCATTAGGCAGTAAAGGAACCTTTAAGCTTTCATTGTTCCTTTATCTGGTGACAGCACAGTACGGCATCGTTCCTTCGACGTAAAAGGCTTCAACAACTTGTCATCCCAGTGAACTTCATGTGGAACTTCAAGCCCTAACGGTGCACTGATTTCTTTTACAAAAGACTCATGATGATGGAGCCGAGAATGTCTAATGGAATCCCGATTCATAACCATTTCAGCAGGATCACGGTCCATTTATTGTCCTTTGGCTGATAGAATGTGTGCCGCGTGTAATGTATGCCACTAATTGCATTCCTGTTTGAATGCTGCAGTGATACATGCACTCAAAATGACATTGGATCTTCTTAACTTTTTTCAGCAGGCGCACAAGTTGATTTAACATAACTAACTGCCCACAGGACTTTCTTGAATAATTTTCAAATTGACTTATTGGTTTTTAATTGCATAATAACTACCCTATGCATGTCATGAGTGATAACAGAGGACATTGGGACGCGGTGGTGTAGTGGTATGTTCGTCACCTTGCAGTCACCTCAAGTCGCCGCCTATACAGGACCTTGGACAAGTCCTTCACTCACAATTGCTCAGCGCTTCGGCGCGAAACTCCAATAGTGTCCACTCTGCAGTTGGGAGCACTTCCGAGTAGTTCACGCGAGAAGGGTGCTATGACAAGTGCGCATACAAACAAACATTGAAATCAGCATTATAAATGTAATTGGCAGAGCATAACATTATTTTACACGTTACATATTCAACATTGTTTGTAGGCCCATCTATTGAAAGTTCAAGGTCATTGGGCCACCTCTAAACGTTTTCGAATTTTTCTAAAAATTTTCACCTGTAGTACTGATATTATAGAGAACACTTGTGGGGTGTGAGACTTTGAAAATTTCAAAACTTTTTTGTTTGCATGTTGGAAATTGTCACCCTAATGTATGTATGTATGTATGTATGTATGTATGTATGTATGTATGTATGTATGTATGTATGTATGTATGTATGTATGTATGTATGTATGTATGTATGTATGTATGCATGTATGTATGTATGTATGTATGTATGTATGTATGTATGTATGTATGTATGTATGTATGTATGTATGTATGTATGTATGTATGCTTGCTTGCATGCATATTTGTATATATGCACGTTTGTATGTAGGTAGGTATGTAATTATATATCTGCATAGTCGTGTATCTGTTTAATTATGTATATGTGTAGGCCTACCGGGTCCATGTATGTACGCAAACGTGTATCTGTAATTATGTTTAATGTAGGAATGCATGCATTTGTGATATCTATTTGTAATAATACACATATATAGCACACATAGCATATAGCCTAGGGGCTATAGGCTGTTACACATGTAACATATAGCCCCTAGGCACATGTAACATATAGCCCCTAGGCACATCTTCGGAAACAAAAAGATTTTACAAATACAACAGTCAAGCTACATCGCTAGTAATGTTCTGTTTATAGACACATATCATCATGCCACCAACATGCCGAATATGACAACCGAATTAGTAAAACTGACCGCAGAAATTACAAAAGTGCGCATTCACCCTTGAAAAAAAATCAGCTCAAAAAACGTTTTTTTACCCTAAATTGGTCACGCTGCCAAATAAATCAACAGCTCCGCCACTATACCTGCAGACTAACTGTGCGCATGCACCAGAACATAGATATACGCTACAAATAAGTAAACACGATATATATAATCGTTGTAACATATAACCCCTGTAACATACAGCCCCGGTCTCCTCTACGAATTTGTCGAGGAGAGAGGAGGAGGAGGAGGAGGAGGAGAAGGAGGAGAAAGGAGGAGGAGGAGGAGGAGGAGGAGGAGGAGGAGGAGGAGGAGGAGGAGAAGGAGGAGGAGGAGGAGGAAGAGGAGTATAATGTGAGTCGATGCCTGCGGATGTCTTCGTGATGGGAATGCGAATGATTGTGTGGTGACACAGCCAGAGGTCTCTTCTCTTCATCTATCATCACAAAACGGAAATGACTTCAGCCTCGTTTTGCAACACTCCTCTCCATCCTTCCACTAGAATTAAACAGCCTCGATCCACGATGTGTCTGAATGTCTGCCTCGATCCATGATGTGTCTGAATGTCTGCCTCGATCCATGATGTGTCTGAATGTCTGCCTCGATCCACGATGTGTCTGAATGTCTGCCTCGATCCATGATGTGTATGAATGTCTGCCTCGATCCATGATGTGTCTGAATGTCTGCCTCGATCCATGATGTGTCTGAATGTCTGCCTCGATCCATGATGTGTCTGAATGTCTGCCTCGATCCACGATGTGTCTGAATGTCTGCCTCGATCCACGATGTGTCTGAATGTCTGCCTCGATCCATGATGTGTCTGAATGTCTGCCTCGATCCATGATGTGTCTGAATGTCTGCCTCGATCCACGATGTGTCTGAATGTCTGCCTCGATCCACGATGTGTCTGAATGTCTGCCTCGATCCACGATGTGTCTGAATGTCTGCCTCGATCCATGATGTGTTTGAATGTCTGCCTCGATCCCGAGACCTTTTTAGACGGTGACGTACATGTATATGAGTAAATCAAATCAACTCAAATCATCATCAGTTGAGAATTGAGATCCGATTCAACTGGATTGATCGGATCAGATCTCTTCAGATCAAACGGAATTTTTCTTAATTGATTGGATCTGATTAAAATCAGATTCAAGCGAACGTTTGTTAAAGATACATCGGACGCCAGACATCGGCATTTATTGTCTACAATAGCCACACCTACTTACTCATTTTATTTCATTATTTCAGTTAGTAATTTAAGCGATGCTCTGTGATGTTCTACTATAGAAGCAAACCAACCTGCAGCAGAAGATGCATGGTGTGAAGACATACTGCATGGTGTGAAGACATACATGTACTGCATGGTGTGAAGACATACTGCATGGTGTGAAGACATACTGCATGGTGTGAAGACATACTGCATGGTGTGAAGACATACTGCATGGTGTGAAGACATACTGCATGGTGTGAAGACATACTGCATGGTGTGAAGACATACTGCATGGTGTGAAGACATACTGCATGGTGTGAAGACATACTGCATGGTGTGAAGACATACTGCATGGTGTGAAGACATACTGCATGGTGTGAAGACATAATGCATGGTGTGAAGACATACTGCATGGTGTGAAGACATACTGCATGGTGTGAAGACATACTGCATGGTGTGAAGACATACTGCCTGGTGTGAAGACATACTGCATGGTGTGAAGACATACTGCATGGTGTGAAGACATACTGCATGGTGTGAAGACATACTGCATGGTGTGAAGACATACTGCATGGTGTGAAGACATACTGCATGGTGTGAAGACATACTGCATGGTGTGAAGACATACTGCATGGTGTGAAGACATACTGCATGGTGTGAATACATACTTCGTGGCATACGACAAGAGTTCTATTAATTTCCCGTATGACAGAGATTTGGTTTCGCTTGAGCAATTGGTGAATATGAAGATAAATATTTCATACGCGAATGGGTTGTACAAAACCTAATGCGACCTTCGCTGCGTATACAAGAATAACGCACGCGCACCATACGTACGTAGCCTCCCTACGTTATTGAAACAATAAAGTACGCGTTGGCCTTCGTTAGAAATGCATTTGCACTTGCACTGTACAACATGTAATTGAGTAGCGAAGCAAATTCTTTGCATTCTCCAACCAAGCAGTTTGTCGCGGTTTCGGCAATGATCAACATAAATATGGTCACGGCAGAAGTTCAATTGTGATATCATTGAACTCGTAATATCTCACGTCATTCTACACCCACCTAATTAGACGAGAACCATTTTGCACGGGATACGATGTGTTGTTTGTGTTTCGTCGATTGAATAATTATTATTTGTTTTGCCTGTTGACAGTTCCACAGAAAGCATTGGATTAAGAAATCAATGGATTCAAAACAGAGCTTAGCATTAAACAGATCACTGACTGACTGACTGGATTATATTAGCTTATAATACACTGCAGCACGTGACAGCACGTGGTCTATTATTGCAAATCTAAACAACAGTTTAGATGACGCAGATTCCATCGTTGCTTCCTTATCGGAACTTAATAATAGCCACAAGCACACCAGATTCATCGGTGATACGTTATACAACCGTCAGACTGCAGCAGTCTGAGAAGAGAATGCTCAACAAACAACAGACAGACAGATATTCAGATATTCAGAGAGACAGACTGCAGACAAATAGAAAACCCTTCATATAGCACGGATAGATACGGTGACACCCAGACCAGGATAGACATGAAAGAGACAAAGACAGAGACAGTCAGGCAGAATAACCATTAACCAGACGGACTGATTTAATTATAACCTATGCACTGTATGCAGGCAAATACAAATGCGGTGGACTCGATACCCACGATCACATAGACAATTTGATTTATGTTATGCATTGATTACTCACTAATGTTTCGTGTATTCAACTATGATACCATATAGATATGATACATCTTAATTCAAATGCATGATACCATGGCATAGTATACTTCCTTATGTATCACACAATAACTGTATACAGGGATCTGGTGCACATAATTATATGCATGATTATATGCATGATTATATTCACATTTCGGTGTGACCTTGCGCGCGTTATAAATTTATTTTATTTAATAATAATAATAATAATAATTATATGCATGTCGTACTTCTATAAATATGATACCATGGAGATATAGTACACCCAAACACATTATAGGCCTACCATATGCATATGGCGCACCCATTAAAAACTTTCCCATAATGGCACTTTAGTACCTTGACGAAATATTTTTACATGGGAAATAGTCTAAGTGCGGGGATTAGTAAGTTCAATAGCTGAGTTCTTAAGTTGTAGATCAGCTTAATCAACCCTCGATGTTAACACCCCATCCCCATTTGCATCGCCAGTAGACGCCATCTCATTTCGATCTGATCTGATGACATTCTAACTGCATGTACGTCAACCTGCATGTGACGACATCAGATCAACTGATTTTCATGTCCACCCATGCCTTTGCATCGCATAGTTCGCCTGTTTACCGTCATTGAAGATCGACAAACCTGGATGGACAACGTCAGGAAAGACCTGAAAGAGATGAATATTGACATGGCTCTTTCAAGAGCAAAGCGTCTCATCAGAAACAGAGAAAGTTTGGAGAAGTCGCGTGGGAGCCTCATCGTCGTCACTCGACTGGCGGAAGAGAATAAAGAAGAAGAAGATCGACAATAATTTAAACTGATCATTGAAACTGGTTCTTCTGTATGTCGATTGAAGTGACGAGTGAGGTCAGTCAAAATTCAGTCAAAATTCTACAATGCCAGAACTGAAATAAATTCTTTAGCGTCGTCAGACTAAAGTTCGATCGCATCATATACATCTGATGCATTGGGCGGAAGACATGAGGTCTTATTAACAGAGGAAATGCATCCAGCTCAATATAAGGAAGAAGAAGAAGAAGATGATGATGAATGAATGAATGATTCTTTTGCTGAATAAGCATAAGTCTGTGGAGTAAAAATATCCTGTGGAGAATAAATCATCCTATCCAATATTAAACAGAGTGAAGAATGAAGCGGTGCGGCATATGTGGGTAAGGAAGCAACCGGATATAAGCTTACAATTATTTGCACGAATTCCGGTTCTCTAACTACACTGTATAGTGACCTAGATTGGGTCAGATAAACTGTTTTTCGTCGGAACTTCTAAAACCAGAATCCTATATCTACCAGTCGCGAATGATTTGTAACTTGCGCTGTTTACAACAGATAAACGCTGAGCTGCACGGTGTCACTTCGCCATCAACTCTAACATTTATACTATTCATTAATAGCATGCATATAAATAGCACTTCTGGAATTCACGATCAGACGCGTTTGATCATGAATGTTCAAACGACTGCATTTAAACGCCAGAGCTTTTATTACTATCATTGTTATTGTTGTTCATGCCACGAGAACGTAAACCACAAATTGATATATAGGCCCAGGCATGCATGCATGCAGCTCATGTAAGTGTTCACAGATTAGGCTATATGTAGGCCTAGATGTAGGCTAGATGCGATGAATAAGGAACACTGGATTTCGAAACACAAGTCGATTTTTATTTTTGACTCAAGGCTTCATATTGATCTAAGCAAGCATACATCATGCGCATATAGATCTATGTATTTATGCATGCAACTAGAAACACACACATATATCACAACGATTGACATGAATAATTATCTTCAGCATAGAAACTGCGCCACTTACACTGACGATGTCAGCAGTTGCAGTGGAATGTCATCGCATGACCTTGTAAGTATAGCTGGAGCTGAAGCTGGAGTGGGGTATTATATATATAGTATATATATACTATATATATATACTATATATATATATATACTAACTCCGCCGCAGGTTCCTATGGAACCTGTGCCGGTCCCAAGCCCGGGTAAAGGAGGAGGGTTCCGCGGAGGGTATGCAGCCCTCCCGGGTAAAACAAACTACCGCAACAGAAGCGACACAGATATAATACTACTGCACTTAATCCAAGGACACACGTCGTCGTCGTCGTCGTCGTCGTCGTTGTCGTCGTCGTCGTCATCGTCGTCGTCGTCGTCGTCGTCGTCGTCGTCGTCGTCATCTTCACGTGGAAGAAGCGATTGAATGCAGAACTCAGTCGACCTCAGAATTAAAGCTTCCTACATTTTTTAGATGTTTCAATTTAGTTGTCAACTATTATTTACTGCAGCAGTCCAACAGCTGTCCATGTTTTTTTTCTTCACCAACACTCATAATATCCTATGATTAAATTATGACTAACTCAGATCTCAGTCGATTATAAAATCATCACATGATGCAGATCTGCACATAGCGTGTGCGTATAAAAACAACCTGTAGGCCTATATAGGCCAGGGGTCCAGTATGAGAATTGTGGAAAAATAACTGGGAGGGTTGGCCTATGATAAATTTGAAATTGGGGTATGAAAAACATACTTTAACATGGAGCTCTAAGAAAGACTGGGGGGGTTGAACCCCCCACCCCCCCGGCAATTCTCACCCTGCAGGGGTCTCAAACTGTCAGCACGTGGGCCACATTTGGAAATTTACAGGAGCTCGCGGGCCGCAACATGAAAATAATTATAGGCCTATAATTCGCGACGTGAAATTAATCATTGTGGCATAGCATACAATGCTGTAATAATGATAGGCATATAAATTGATACTTGATGATACAATACAACCCTGTCAAATTTACATGATATTAGAATTTCAGTAGTCTATATATAGCCTAACTATAATTATGGTGCCACATAGAAAAATTGAGCCACAATAATATGAAATAGGCATGCTTCAATAACACGTTTAGTAATGCCTAAAAGTAAACTTGTAGCAGCTCTAAACTTTATGGTATTTTATCTTGAGTTGTCTGAGAGGCAATGCTTAAGTATGGTTAGCGCTATTCATCTGACAACGTTTCCCAATTATAAGAGCATCAATGTTTGGTTTTGTCTTCTGAGATGCTATCAATTATATCGTAGCCTACTGCTTAAAAATGTTCACCAATAACTCAAAGTCGTTACTTTCTTTGAGACTTATTATTCTTTAATAATGACAAAACTATTCACATAATAATTATGTAGGCATCGTTACAACCAAACACGCCATTATTCGTGTTGCAGCCATGTACAGCTTTGGGAATTAGGCTAAGTAAAATGTCTCTTGTACGTGATAGAGGGGTGTAGAATGCTGAAATCACAACTTTCTGCTTCAGCATGGTATCGCATCGAAGGTCAAATAAATACCGCCATCATTCTGTATAATTATCTGCTGTTGCAGATTCAATGTCCACACCAAAAAAGTAGTAGAAAACAGTTTTAACCTTGGTTCACCTCACAAAAGAACTACAAAATCTTGTTTTAACCGATTTCTCTATTTTAAAATCCCCCCCAAACCAGATGTCTTTCGCGGGCCGCATTAATTGGGTCCGCGGGCCGCATGCGGCCCGCGGCCCGCGGGCCGCGTGTTTGAGACCTCTGATATAGGCTATACATATCTTAAATTTAACATCTACATGTGTATCTGTCCATCTGAGGAACATAGCGCCCCTCAAGATAACTATTCAGAGGCGCTCCCGACCCACAATCAAGACAACCGACTCATGGCTCTGCAACCACAGACTCATCTCTAGAGATCGAGCGAGAGAACGGCAAGCAGAGTAAGACGAAGTTAAATTTTAAAAAACCTGATCGTTACTTAGATTTAAATCTAATCGACGTTGGATAATAGCAATTCTTTCTATTCTGCTGCAGTCGCTGCATCTGTTCTACTGCACAGAGTCATAAAAGCCATTTATATAGCGCGCCTTCATGTAGCGAGAATCCTGATGACCTGTTAATGGGACAGGAGGAGAAGGAGGAGAAGGAGGAGGAGAAGGAGAAGAAGGAGGAGAAGGAGGAGGAGAAGGAGGACGACGATGAACCTTCGTTTCGGATTCTATCGACTCGATGTCGTTAAATATCGTCTGATGGTTGTTCTAAACTCAGCCAAAAAGTCGTTTCATTCGTCTAAATGGTTTTGTTCGTCCATTCGAACACTTCCTCTTGATTGGAAGAGACTGAAATTCTACTGAAATATCGAAGTCAAGCGCGGAAAACAAATCAAGAAAAAAGTTCCTCTCGGCTTATCTCAAGTCGCACATTTTCAGAATTCTTATAACTTAGAATGGCCTTATTTTCGTGAGGCTCTATAAAGGCGCTAAATAAATGCTCAGATAATGCATATACATGTAGCCTACATGAGTAATATTCACTTGCTTTCATACATGCAAAACAACAGACCTTAGCCTGCATGCTTCTTAACAATTCATGCGTATGCGTGTATGCGTCTGTTTTGTATAATTTGTATTGTATTCATGCATACCAGCACACGTGCAAGCATGTATAGGCTACAAATGACTATTATAGACATCTAAACATCTGTGCATATATATATTGTACGTATACGTCCGTCTAAAGACCTGTATAGTGTGTACGGTCATTTGATTACAAGGAACGACCTGCATGACCATTGAGAACTATAATTATTATTATATTATACTACTCCGTGCACAATCTTAGGTCTGATGGATATAACGCGAGTTCAATATAGTTCGAAATGTCATGAGAGGTATAATAACGCGTTACACGTTACGGTACACGATGTGAAGTGCAATGATGTTTCGCAGAATGGATTTCGGATCATGGCACACTAACGCTAAAGTAGAATCCGAGCTACATGTCTAAACTCAGTCAAAAAGATATATTCGATTTAGAATAGATTGGATGCAATTTTATGCCATCGACGACCAACGACATTTAGGTAATGTAATGTATAGTCTCGATTTAGAAGAGCATCAGAATATTATAGTCGTGACGATTGGAGAACAGTTGGGGCTGACAATTTTGTGATAGACGGAGAGGAATTGGAGGTGATTTCAAGCTTTACGTTTTTAGGATCTGTAATAGAAAAAGAGCGCAAGTGCGATACGGAAATAAAACGTAGGGTGGCGATAGGGAAAACTGCAATGAATGGATTGGAAAAAATATGGAAGGATAGGCATGTGAGTACAGATACGAAAACAAGACTGGTGAGGGCTTTGATAATACCGACAGTACTATATGGTTGTGAGACATGGACAATGACCAAGATAATGAAAAAAAGATTAACGCATATGAGATGTGGATTTGTTGCAGAGAATATCTTGGAAAGAAAAAAGAACAAATGAGTGGGTGCGCACAGAAATTGGTATCGATATGGAATTATGGATGAGTCGTTACAACAAACAGTGCTAAGAAGAAAGTTGGTTTTCTTTGGTCATGTTATGCGTTCAAATGGTTTGGAGAAAGATATGATGCTGGCATGCGGTGAGGGAAGGAGAAAACAAGGGCGACCAAGGAAAAGGTGGTTGGACGATGTTCAAGAAACAACAGGAATGAATCTGGAACAACTAAGAGAAGCGACATCAGAAAGAAAGCAATGGAGAAGGCTGGCCTTGTCGAACGCTAGAGTTCAACGAACTGACAGCACAAGGTGACAAGGTGACGATTGGCGGTACGTGACGTTTGGGCGCCGCCGTTTGGGCGCCGGCCGTTTGGGCGCCGCCGTTTCGGCGCCGGCCGTTTGGGCGCAACGCCGTTTGGGCGCCGGACGTTTCGGCGCGGAAAAAGTTATGTAATGAAAACTTTATTTGTCCAGGAATTTTTAACAATATATGCCAGCGCTGGTTAGGAAGGAGGCTCTTTCGTATGTAATTATATCTACAAACGTCAAGGTTCTTCAGAAATTCTTCACTCTAACAATATATGCCAGCGCTGGTTAGGAAGGAGGCTCTTTCGTATGTTATCCTGTATAGCTCTTGTGCGTAAACAAGCGGCAACGCGTGAAACGTCACATTCACAGGGGATAAACAATAGTCTCGGAAGGAGGCTCTATCGTATGTAATTATATCTACAAACGTCAAGGTTCTTCCGAAATTCTTCACTCTAACAATTTCGCGCCGAAACGTCCGGCGCCCAAACGGCGTTGCGCCCAAACGGCCGGCGCCGAAACGGCGGCGCCCAAACGGCCGGCGCCCAAACGGTGGCGCCCAAACGTCCTGATCCGACCTATTGGAGAGCAACGCATTTTAACAGCCACGGAATTATACGAATGCCGTCTGTTCAGACTGTTCGTAGGCCATATACTTATAAGCCATGCAATCGAAGCAAAAATTGTATGATGCATGAAGCATTGAACCTTTGAATCGATGGAGAGAAGAAGAAAGTGGCCTGCATCAAAATAATGTGTTTTGTGTTGCTGTGCTGATTAGTCATAACTGATCAACATAAAAGGTGGATAGTACATCTGCAGCTGACTATGTAGAATAATGAGCATTGTTTAAGGTGTGAGGGCTATTCTACTATAATCAGTATAATGTATCAGCCTGTCGAGGTTTAAACAAGGCGCCATTACTGGCTGCTGCTGCAGACATCGGCAGCGTATAAGATGTATACCGACTGCATGTCCAACGCTAGCATCGAAGCTTCTGCAGCTCATGATCTGCATGCATTGGGTTGCGAAGCGTCGCTTTTAACTAAGTCCGTCTGTCGACTTCATCATCATCGTCTATGGCTCTATGGCATGCACGATGATGATTCCAAGTCATCTCCGCTGCTTGCTGCTTCATGTATATGAATATGTATTCTATGATGATTATAGTTCGATCCAGGTGTATACAACATTCCTGACGAACGACAACATCATCATCATCATCGTCGTCGTCGTCGTCATCATCATCATCTCTGGCTCTGCAGTCGACGTTAAGACCAGAATAACTCAATGAATCAAATACATTGCACATTGTATACAGTGCAGCAGATACTCTCAGCTATACAGTCTAACCGACTCTAGCCCATTGGAACCATGACACGTGGTATGCAAGTACGCATGAATTAAATTACTGCATTTCTATATGTATGTCCTAATGTGCGTTTGTGTGGGTGCATACACGTGGTTGCGCATTGCGTCTGAATGTATGAATGCAAATTTATGTACAAGCGTATACATGATGGCTGAAAGACAACGCAAACCTTCTTAGTCTTTACTTCCTTCCTTCTTCCTTCCTTCCTTCCTTCATTGATTGATTCATCACTCTATTTCTTCCACCCTTCCTTCCATCCATCCTCAGGTCATGACCCATTCTGTCGTCTCAACCGATGACTGATCTAAGCAGCTGCTGCTGCTGCTGTTGCTGCTGCTGTTGCTGCTACTGCTGCTGGTGTTGCTGTTGCTGCTGCTGCTGCTGCTGTTGTCATTGATGGATGGTGGATGTCACAACGAATGACTGATCGAAGTGCAAATGATGATGATGGACATGCTTCAATGCACGCACACCAATCAGCATTGTGCACTGAAAAGCTTCATCAGCATCATCGTCATCATCATCAATGGTAATTGCATTAACCTTTAGCAATTCTCACTCTATAGAGCGACATATCCTCATTGTGAATTGACCGACACTCACTACCATTTAGTTGCCATTTAAAATAATCATATGGTCCACATGTAGACAGAGGTAGAATAAAGTAGGCTACCGGTACAGTTACAGAAGATAGTAAATAATAATAATAATAATAATAATAATAATAATAATAATAATAATAATAATAATAATAATAATAATAATAATAATAATAATAATAATAATAATAATTATATAATAATTTATAATAATATAATAATAATTTTATAAGTCCCTGGGGGAAGGAAGTACCTCAGGGCAAAAATGACTATAATTTGTATGGCGCACAATGTCATGCCGTTGCAAGAACGCCTAAAGAAACACAAGAACGTACGCCCTAGAAAAGAGATACATGTATAAAAAATTGTATATCTTGAGTTGAGATTTAAGAAAGGAAGTTAGCGAACACAAACACATTACACATACATACTCTACAAAGTCTACAATGATAATTATTACTATAGTGAGGTGCCAACCATTGCGTATCGTCTACTCTAAAAATATGAATCGAATCAGTTTCATACAAATGAACTGATTAATGCGTTTTCATTTCAATTATTTTCACATCAATTCGCGATTAGGTCTATAACTATTTGTCTGATGTGTATCATCTGTGTACGCCTGTGTGATGCTGTATGAGTACGTGTACCTCTGTCTGTCTCTGTGTGCCTCTGTGTGCCTGTGTATGTGTATGTATGTATGTGTGTGTGCGCGTGTATGTATGTGTGTGTGGTATGAGGGATTTTGTGAGAATCTCGACCACAGGAGACAGATGGACGGATGAGAGATTGGATGAAGAAGGCTTATGCCACTCCCAAACATCCATCCAACTCTCTGTCTGTCTGTCTGTCTGTCTGTCTGTCTGTCTGTCTGTCTGTCTGTCTCTCTCTCTCTCTCTCTCTCGATGACGCTTCTCCTTGTCACGTGACTTAATTCCGGCTTATAATTGGTTCCATTTGGCGGCTATTGATTTACATATTGGGCGCCGAACGGTTGCAGTAATTTACAGCATAGACGATAATATTATTGTATATGGAGGGTGAGGAGTAGGAGGAAGAGGAGGAGGAGGAGGAGGAGGAGGAGGAGGGAAGAAGGAGGAGAAGAGGAAGGAGGAGAAGAGGAGAGGAGGAGCAAGGTAGGAAGAGGAGAGGAGGAGCAGGGTAGGAAGAGGAGAGGAGGAGCAGGGTAGGAAGAGGAGAGGAGGAGCAGGGTAGGAAGAGGAGAGGAGGAGCAGGGTAGGAAGAGGAGAGGAGCAGGGTAGGAAGAGGAGAGGAGGAGCAGGGTAGGAAGAGGAGAGGAGCAGGGTAGGAAGAGGAGAGGAGGAGCAGGGTAGGAAGAGGAGAGGAGGAGGAGGAGGCAGTGAAGACCGTCGTACTATGCACATTGCACAATCATGTATAGTTGTATACGATAAGTTTCCGACAAATATCCATCGGTGTTTCTTTGCATCTCTGGTGATCTATGGCGGTGATCGCCATGTTTGTCTGTTTGCCAATGGAAGGCGTTCGACCATAAGACGGTCATGGAAACGAACAGAGACGGATGCAGAAAGTCTACGGACGTGTATCTCTGTGTCACTCTGTGCATGCATGCGTGCGTGCGTGTATGCGTGCGTGTGTGCGCGTGTTTGTGTGTATGTAAGACGATGGACAGAGATTAAATCTGTCGCTAGGCATCGTTATAAGCTACACATGTAATATACATGTATATGTAATAATATATATAGGCTATGTAATATGTAATATATAAATATATGTAATATAAATTATGTAATATATATGTAATACATATGTAATATATATATGTAATATTTATATATGTTATATATATATATATGTAATACATATGTAATATATATGTAATACATATGTAATATATATATGTAATATTTATATATGTTATATATATATGTAATACATCTATATAAATAAAGAGAAGATTCTGTCTGTCTGTCTGTCTGTCTGTCTGTCTGTGTGTTTGACCGGGATGCATTTCCACAGTTTTAGAGCTTTTCAATCCAAACCTTCACTACTGTGTAGGTCTCGGCAGGAGACGCAAAGTCGAGGGGTTGGCGATTCTCTACCACTATGGGGGTCAAGGTGGGGGGCGAAACCCCCAATTTTTTTCAAAAACCCCCACCTATTGATCTGATTTTTTTTACCTAGATAGAGGGCCTTCTGAACCACCTGGTTCAGAGGTTGGCAAATCTCTACCACCATGGGAGCCTGGATGGGGGGGGGCCGAAAACCCTAAGACGGCAGTTTATTAAACACCTTTTTAAACGCTTGCATGGTCATTATATAAATGGCGAGAGCAACTAATGAAGATTTACGCGTACCGTACCGGTGGAGGTCAAAGTTAGTGGCGGCGTGTTGTGGGGTGGGTGGAGGAGGGGGAGGGTGAGAGTGGGGAGGGTGGTGGTGGAAAAGTTTTCCGAAAACTCAAATTTCACGGGTGGCGTACCGGTCGAGAGGTCGGAGTGCAGTGGGGTGTTGTCGGGTGGGTGGGGCTGGGTGGCGGGTTTGGGGTGGGGGTGGGTGGGTGGGGGGTGGGTGGGTGGGTGGGGTGGGATGGATTTTTTTTCGAAAACCAAAATTTGACCTGTGGCTTACTGGTCGAGGTCGGAGCGTTGTGGGGTGCGGGGATAGGGTGAGTTGGGGTGGTGGCTGGAGTGGAAGGAGTGTGGGGTGTGGTAGAGGGCGGGCTTAGGGTGAGGGTTGGAGTGGAGATGGAGGGGTGGTGTTCGGGGGTGGAGGGAGTGGGGTGTGATGGGAGTGATGGGGTGGGGCTGGGCTTTGGAAGGAAAGGCGTTTGTGGGTGGAAGTTGGGTAAAGGTGGGTGGTGAGCTTTGGTTGGGGGTGGTGGGGTGAGGGTGGGGTGGAGGGGGGTGGGAGGTTTAGGGGAGTTGGTGGAGGGAATGGGGTTGGGTTTGGGGTGGAGGTGGGGGTGGAGGGGGGTGGAGGTGGGGGTATGGTGGGGTTGTGGCCGGGGCGGGTCGAATCCTAAATTTCCCGGGCAACGCCGGGTACCCCAGCTAGTATGTAATATATATGTAATAATGTAATAGCCTATGTATCTGAATCTGTGTTTTGGACGAAAGGCGGACGCTTTTCTGGGTCTTTGCAGCATATTTTATGGTTCTTTACGAAAGTAAATATTTAATCCTTTTAAAAAGAAACATTTGGTTCTTTTTACTTTCGATTGAAGACGTTCGTTCATTTCGCTGGCTGTAAAGTGAGCGGCCTACTCAACCTCAATATTTCTGATCTACATTGACTATGAACAATATTTTGATTTGAACGGTCGTCTCTAACGACTGAATCATCATCATTTTATTACAGTTGTGTATAAACGCAGCTTTCCTATTGTAGATTGGTGGCCATAGGCGGAGACCTGGGCTGAGGATTGGGGGGGGGGACTGACGGGTGGCTGAAGGAAAGACGCGAGATTTTTGGACGGACGAAAATTTTCCGCGCCCCTTTTCTCAATAAAATAATTTTCTACTTCCGTCGCCAAAAAGTTGATGACCTTTTTTTAGTCATTTGCCACAAAAAGTCAAAAAAATTCTATTTTCACCCTGAAAGTTGTTTTTCCCACCCGCCATGAACGTCTTGACGCTCAACTTTGGGGGAGGACCAATACATGGGCCGTCCCCCAACACCTTTTGGGGGGGGAACCATAGGTGATGATGCAATTGATGCATGGATGGATCTGCAGATCTTCCAATCATGCTTAAAGCAAAGTCTATATCTGACAAAACTCTGTCCCCCTAGGTCTCCGCACATGTTGGTGGCTGGCATTGTTTAGTCGCAAACACATCACGAATATGTTACTAATCAATCAGTCAATCAATAATTATTATCAATCAGGAATCGATTGAAATACCGAAATGAAGCAATAGAATAGAAGATCAGTTTAACAGTTACTGATCAATCAACTGCTTCGAAACAAATATTACTATACTACATAATATATATACATGTAGGCTATATATATATATAATATATATGTGTGTGATTGAATTTAATCAATAGTCATGCAGATTGATGTAGGCTTTTGTTGAATTGAGAATCAAGACTGTGCTTCCCTTAACCAATAATAATATTGTTGAACCGCTCGTCAATCCATAGGTGATGATGCAATTGATGCATGGATGGATCTGCAGATCTTCCAATCATGCTTAAAGCAAAGTCTAAATCTGACAAATCTATTAATGATATCCGCCATTCGCTTCTCGGATTAAACGTAAATAAATTTACGCAAACTTAATTGTAAACTTGGTTTCTAAAATGCACAATGTTTTGAAATAAAATAAATATAATAATAAATGCAACAACTAACAATATATATAGCAAATATATAATCTAGTCCTAGATTATGCAATGGAAAAACAGCTGAGAAGTTACAACGACATGTATAAGAATCAAATACTGACAAACATGCAAACTTCGTCTTAATTTGTCTTTTGCATTTGACGAGGTTGATTAGGTTGATTAGGTACAATAGATAATTATGAGCCGTTGATGGACGCGTATACACTATGTATGTATGTGCACTTGTTATAGCGCCCCTTCAAGCTCTGTCTACTCAGAGGCGCTCCCGATGCAGAGCAACACTGCATCGGAGTTTCACGCCGAAGCGCTGAGCAATTGTAAGTGAAGGACTTGCCCAAGGTCCTTACGCGGGGAGGTGGATTCGAACCTCGGACCTTCCGGCTCCAAGGCAACGACGCCACCACTAGACCACCGCGCCCTAACAATGCCAGTATACCTATTATGTACGAACCTATGGAATGGTGAAAAGTTAGGCTACATTAGAAGGTTAATGTGTGCTCTGTGTTTCCATTAAATAGTGACTGACTTAATGGATTTATGCAAAATGTTGCACTTTGTTGCAAATACAATGGCGCTTTTTAGTTGTTGTTGTTGTAAAATGTAACAACGTATTTTCTATGCGAATACACAAGAGACAGCCGACGAGTGCGGCGACGACGATTATCGTTAGTCATTTGCTGGTTCTGATCGGGTGTCTTCCTGGTTGTAAACGCCGTCTTATACAAGGGAATTGCTTCTGTCAGAGAACGACAGCTGCTGCTGTTGCTGTTGTTGCTGCTGTGGTTGTTACTACTGCTGCTGCTGTTGCTGTTGCTGCTGCTGTTGTTGCTGCTGCTGCTGTTGATGATGTTGCTGGTGATGCTGCTAGAGACGACGACGACGATTATATATCAATCAATTCCGTTCCTCAGAATCATTAACTTCTACTTCTTAGAACCGTATCGGAAATAATAATTCGCCCGGGAAAAAGAAGAAAGAAGGTGAACCTATAATTATAATAGGCAGCTACACGTGACGAATGAGGAAAGAAAAATTGTGATTTAAAGGAGCAGAATAAATTCAGTCTCGGCCCTAATTATAACCGAGGTTTTCCTGTCTTCTGCCACTGCCACATGCTAGCTACACCTTCTTCTGCAAAAGACTGTAAATCGGAAACGAACGACGATCAATGCAGACAAAAATGACATCGGAATTTCTAGACCTCTCTTGAACATCGTCATAATTATTCTCAAAACCTAGAAAAATTATGTTTAGTATTCGAAAGACAACTAATAAATGACCAGAATTACTATTATTATTATTCTGGTCTTTTAATAATATCATATCATCAAAGAAAGACAAAAACTTCTGATCTCATTTGTAAGTGGAATGAAGACATTTAAGTTCTGTGGATGATAGAGCTTGACGTTGTGATGTCTGATTTATATATTCATGAGAGCACCAATTTGAAGAAAAGAAATCTTTGCTGAAAGGAAATGCAAAGACTTAACACAAAGGTTTTGTGTTGATATTTCAATGTGTCAGTTATTGGCATAAACATCATTGTTCTTAACTTCTTTGAAAGATTTTAGGGTGTTTGATTTTGATATGCCAACAAGAATTATATGCAACACGGTGATCAAAAGCGACTGCTATAAGAATAATAAGATATTAATATTTATGAAAGTAATATTTATAAATCAATACGGATGTTAAGAAGAATGATTAATAGATTATTCTAATTTCACCAAAGACCAAGGATCTGCTTCTTAATCTTGAATCTACAGACCTATCACGTATATAGGACCAAAAAGAATAACCTAAAAATAATGTCAATTGCAAACTCTATGTCATTGCTAAATGGAGCTAAAATATTCAGATTTAGAATATCTATTTATATATTTCTTCTACACTGTACAGTGTACACATATAACCTATGCCTATACGCAAGCACATTAGGGCCTATACAAATTATACGCATATGCATATTCATATAGCAGACAGGAAAGAGAAATTATTTGCAGATGGGATGCTATGTGAAACAGAAAAACTTTGATTGGTTTCATGTGTTTGGCCCAAAGCCAATAGTGTGGGATGGTGATGCGAGATTTAGACAAGCTATGATTAGCAGAACTATATACATGTACTATACTGCCATGCAATAGTGTGGGATGGTGATGCGAGATTTAGACAAGCTATGATTAGCAGAACTATATACATGTACTATACTGCCATGCAATAGTGTGGGATGGTGATGCGAGATTTAGACAAGCTATGATTAGCAGAACTATATACATGTACTATACTGCCATGCAATAGTGTGGGATGGTGATGCGAGATTTAGACAAGCTATGATTAGCAGAACTATATACATGTACTATACTGCCATGCAATAGTGTGGGATGGTGATGCGAGATTTAGACAAGCTATGATTAGCAGAACTATATACATGTACTATACTGCCATGCAATAGTGTGGGATGGTGATGCGAGATTTAGACAAGCTATGATTAGCAGAACTATATACATGTACTATACTGCCATGCAATAGTGTGGGATGGTGATGCGAGATTTAGACAAGCTATGATTAGCAGAACTATATACATGTACTATACTGCCATGCAATAGTGTGGGATGGTGATGCGAGATTTAGACAAGCTATGATTAGCAGAACTATATACATGTACTATACTGCCATGCCATGCACTGCCATGCATTTATGCATTGCCATGCCATGTTCTGCAGTCTTGAGGAAGGAGGTCGGCATTCAGTCAACGCTGGCCTCTTCTCCAGTCACTATACCAGCGTCCGTCCGCGTCTGGTCTCCACCTATAACGAATGTCTGATGCTACCAAGCATTAGCTATGTGGCTAGTTTATGCACTCGTTTATTACGAGTGAACTGGGTGTAAAAGGAGGCAGCATATGTTGCATGATGCAGGCGGACTGCAGTTATTGGAGCTTACACGCATGTAATAGACATGCAGTTGACGGACTAAGGTGCAGTTTTGATGACAAATGATCTTTCGTGTTGCGTGGTACATAACTTCTCCCACCATTGCTCCTCTTTATCCTCTCTCTTCTCTTTTCTCTCGTTTCCATCTCTTTCAGAAGCATAACCTTCTTCCTCTTTCTTCCACCTCACCTCCGTCTTATCCGTCTTCTTCTGCTCCAACTTCGAGTTCTTAATGTTCTTTTGCTTCCTCTACTATAATTATTTATAGACATTATAGACATACTTATCTTCCTCCACATCCTCAGTTTCTACTTTCCACAACCCCTTCTCCTCCTCCTCCTCCTTCTCCTCCTCCTCTTCTTCTTTCTCGTTCTCACTCTGCTTCTTCCGATTTCCTGTTATCGTTCTTCTTTCTCCCGCTGTCGGTTTTCTACTTTTACTTCTCATCTCGTCTTGACGATTCTTTTCCTATTTCTTAATAAGCTCATCCTTCCATTCATCTCCATTATCTTCTTGCTTCTCTTCTTTCTTTCATCGTTTATCGATGTTTCTATTTCAACACATCATATTATTTTACATTCTTTTTAACTCTTCTTCAACTCTTTCTCCTCTTTTTCTCTTTTTCTTTTCCTCCCCTCTCCTTTTTTTCTCTCATTTATCTGATTTCATTCTAATTTTCTTCTCATTATTCCCTCTTTACTTTTCGTCCCTTATAACTTGATCCACAACTCTTCCCTCTCTCTTTTATTCTTTTTCTTTTCTCCATTCTTTCCTTTTCCTCCACCTCTTCATCCGCTCTCATTTTTCACTCTTCTCTATTCAATTCCTCTTCCTCTCCTCTTCCTCTCCTCTTCTTCTCCTCCTCCTCTCCTCTTCCTCTCCTCTTCCTCTCTTTCACTTCTCTTCCTCTCCTCTTCCTCTCCTCTTCCTCTCTTTCACTTCTCTTTCTTTCCTTTTTCTCTCCTCTTCAACTTCTCTTTTTCTTCCTCTCTTCGTTGTCTTCGTTGTCTCTCTTTTCTTTCTCTTCATCGTGATTCTTCTTCTTCTTCTTCTTCCGTGATTTATTGCTATAGGACCCGTTTCCATGGAAATCTATTTCAGTGTGAATGCGAAAATGACAGATTGAGCTGCACTTGCTCCTCTTTCCGGTCGAGCGAGTAAATGAAGGGACATAAAATAGAGAGGAAGAGAGAGAGAGAGAGAGAGAGAGAGAGAGAGAGAGAGAGAGAGAGCAAGGGAAGATGAAGAGGATGAGGAAGAAGTGTGGATGAGATTGAGAGACACTGAGACGAAATAACGGTTGCCATCGTAAACAGTGAAAGGCCACGTGATATCGTGAGGAGGCCACTGTTTTGTCGTCTGCGTATAGACCTCAGCAGCGCTACGTGCACGGACAACTGCGAGAGCGATTGGAGATTAGATGGAAGAATTGGAACTTTTACGACAACAGTTGATGTCATATCTCACGAACTCATATTCACATGGAAAGTAGTCTGAGACAAAGCGAAAACGTCGCCTCGATGTCACTGACCGAGCAGAAACAAATCAGACAACGCAGAGCCATTGAGACAAGAGCCACTGAGACAAGAGCCATTGAGACAAGAGCCACTGAGACAAGAGCCACTGAGACAAGAGCCACTGAGACAAGAGCCACTGTGACAAGAGCCACTGAGACAAGAGCCACTGAGACAAGAGCCACTGAGACTAGAGCCACTGAGACTAGAGCCACTGAGACAAGAGCCACTGAGACAAGAGCCACTGAGACAAAAGCCACTGAGACAAGAGCCACTGAGACAAGAGCCACTGAGACAAGAGCCACTGAGACAAGAGCCACTGAGACAAGAGCCACTGAGACAAGAGCCACTGAGACTAGAGCCACTGAGACAAGAGCCACTGAGACAAGAGCCACTGAGACAAGAACCACTGAGACAAGAGCCACTGAGACAAGAGCCACTGAGACAAGAGCCACTGAGACAAGAGCCACTGAGACAAGAGCCACTGAGACAAGAGCCACTGAGACAAGAGCCACTGAGACAAGAGCCACTGAGACAAGAGCCACTGAGACAAGAGCCACTGAGACAAGAGCCACTGAGACAAGAGCCACTGAGACAAGAGCCACTGAGACAAGAGCCACTGAGACAAGAGCCACTGAGACAAGAGCCACTGAGACAAGAGCCACTGAGACAAGAGCCACTGAGACAAGAGCCACCCAGTCCTGTATCTCATCACTCAGACACACAACGACCGACGATCGTAAATCCACTTTTGCCTTTTCGAAGTCGATTGTTTTAGAACATCTGCAGTTTAATCTAACGTTCGAATATTGAAATTTCACGTCTGCATGAGATGAACTGGGGCTACACGGGTAATGGAACTTGTTCAGTGCTTTCAAAGTTATGATATAATATAAAAATTTAATTGAAAATGATTAAATCATGTGTAGTCTACATGCGTGCAAGACATCACTGCGTCCTATTAAAACCTTTACGATGGCAAAGTCTCTCAGATCAATTTCACTGGACCCATCATAAGTTGTGAAGCAGCCCTACAACTTCAATCAAATCACCGAAGTCTACACAGGACAACTGCATGCTAGCTAGTCTGGAAGCGTTATTGATTATTGCTGTGTTTACTGAATCAAATCATTCACTTTGAGATGAAACCCAACGAAAGGCAACGATGCCGGAAGATGAGTAAACGGATGGAGGAAGTCATTTTGGTCGGTCGTTTCAACGGATGATGATACATCGCGTAGTCAATACAGCGACGAATATATGGAACTGTTTGATTGGACGAAGACAAATATATGCAGAAAAATATCACGTGGGTGAGCAGTTGGGAAATACTGACAGTAAGAAGCCTCAGAAGTCAGATGTAATAAATAATATGTCATATAGTGAAGTATTGCTGCAAACCGACCCAGGTTCGCAGGAACAATCTCAGAATCGTCCTTGTGCGTCCAGTGTCTCGGACTGATCCCAACTCGTCCCGGAATTTCGTGTCAATGTCCGCCTCACCAAACGCTGCTCTTCTTTCAACACCAAATGCGTGCACCCTTCCTTCAAACCCCGAAGACCATATATATATATATCGATATATAATATACATACTGTATAATATTTTTGTATATATACATGTATATATGATGTTTCTGCGATTGACAGATACATTGAGTCTGTGGACGTCTAACGAATGACGCTGAAGCCGAGATGAATTAGAATTAGAATGCATTTATGAAGCGCCATCATCATGAACCTGAACATAATTTATTACGATGCAAGGGGAACTCTGTGTATAGGTTGAATATTAAATGTGTGCACTTCTGAGGAGTAGACAGGAATGGCTTAAAGAGATGCAATATATAAATATGCGGCTAAATGAGTTGGTCATCAGATGCATTGCTATCATGCATGTTCTTGTTTCCTAGCTGCTCTATATCTCTGTATCTCCATGTGGTGAAAAAACCATTTGTGCGAACAGCTGGAGGCTAATGTCGTCCCTACCGGGCATAAAGAAAGAGAGGGACAGACAGAGACAAAGCCAGCGACAGAGAGACAGAGACAAAGACAGACAGAGACAGACAGAGACAGACAGAGACAGACAGAGACAGACAGACAGAGACATACAAAGACAGACAGAGACAGACTGAGACATATATAGAATATGCAATGTTCTGATTTTCATCATAAATTGACGATGACCAGCAAATACAGGCGTAATACATTGTAGGTGCAATACTCCGAACAAATCTACGCGAGAAACTAACGACTTGCTTTTCTTATCAGTTTCTCGCGCTTCAAAGACATTTCTTTTCCCGTGCTGAATGTGCCTCTGTCTGGTCATTCTGCGAGAGGCGCTGTATAAATGTGTAGATACAATACGATACAACACAATATAATTCGACCGCACGCAAAAACACACTTAGGGCCTATATATAGCCTACGCATAGCCTACAATATGGGGCGCGGTGGTGTAGTGGTGGCGTCGTTGCCTGGAGTTCGAGGTGAATCCACCTCGCCGCGTAGGGACCCTGGGCAAGTCCTTCACTCACAATTGCTCAGCTCTTCGGTGTGAAACTCCGATGCAGTGTCCGCTCTGCATTCGGGAACGCCTCTGAGTAGGGAGAGCTTGAAGAGGCGCTATAACAAGTGCACATACCAACAAACATACAAAGTAAGCCTACGCATTATGTAGTATAAGTCTTGATTGCATGGATTATTATTATATTAATGTTGTTATAATAATACGGTTATACATGTACATGTAGGCCTGTACACACTGCAAGCTTAGTATACTTGGACTATAGCCTACCATTAGAGAAAAGGAATTATTGCGACCATTGTGTAAAATTATTGTGCTGCAGTGAACTGTGCAGATGTGTGTGAATTGCGCATGAATATTGTGTAGGTTGTGGTCTGGACATTTTTCCCACCTGAACAATAATACAATCAAAGAAAATACTACAGATACGAACACAAAAACTGTGAAATAATACACTAATAAGCTATAGCCTAACAACTTTATTAAACATGTATAATGTATTCAACAGCATTAATGACAAGTTCAAATTCACTAAATAAAGAAACTGTTTAGCACATCGCAGCAAATGAAACATGGCTGCTTGTACATGTACATGCATTGTACACACAGTTCGAGTATCTTTATCAATAAAGTGCATCTCGTACAGATATTTGCAAACGCCGACATGTTTAAGTAGTGTGCATTGCAAAATGATATTTAAATGGCGGATGTTAGACAACAGTTGTATAAAACTTTACATTACAATATTTTACATCCATTTTAAATGAACAATTTCACAGCATATAGCCTAATATTAAACTGAGTCAATCAATTTATGCTGCTCGGCCGGGTGTTAAGAAACAGACGACGGTGAATGACGAAGAGTAGCATGCAAATGAAAACGATCATAATATTATTATTAAAAGTTCCAGTAAGCTTATACTCGATTGATTTCGTAATTTCCACGACGACTCCTCGTAATGAACATAGACTTTGAACAGACTTGTGAGTTGGAAAACCACGTTTTGGTCATGACAGCTCAACTCGGTAAATTCGTAACTCGTTACGTTGATAGACTGCAATAACTGAAGAAGAATGGGAGTGAAGTCAGGTAGTGAGTGATTCAAGGTAGGTTGAAGGTTTATTCGGGCGCAATGTTGTGGTTACCTGTCAGACTTAAAACAGAGTTCTTTGTTCTGTGGGTGGCCAGAGTAATTGGTGCAATATTGACATACATGTAGTTGGTCCTATGCTGAATATGCTACTGCTGTCGGGAACATGAGAAAATAACATGGTAACCAGAGAACCAGTCAATTATGGCAATAATTATAATGTGCTTCAGTTTATCTGGCCAGGCACATCATCTTTCTCTTATAATTTGCACCCATTTACCTTTGCGAACATTCACTGGTGACGTCTGATTCGAAGTAAACTACAGCAGGCGACATAATCAAGTACGACGAATGGTAGATAGGAAGACAGGTCAAAGAGGCATGCCCAATATCTGACTCAGATTCAATCTGATTCCGAGCAAAACTACATAAGAAAGTGAAGAAATTGGCGAATGGTCTGAGAAGGACTTATGCTGGGATCAGATATTAAGTCCATGTATTACGATGTCGTTCAATGAAGCAAGAAGCACCAACTGCTCCATGATATTAAAACTGCACTTCTTCTGTACAATAACGATGGAGGATTGAGAGCAACGCAAGAGTTTGGCCCATCAGATAAAATTATGAAATGACTTAATTACAATCGACGGTTTGACTGAAGAGTCAGCAGTCCGCAACTGTCTCTGTCTCTGTCTCTCTGTCACTCTCTCTGTCTCTCTGACTCTCTGTCTCTCTCTGTCACTCTCTCTGTCTCTCTGTCTCCCTCTGTCTTCTCTATCCAGTCCATTCCAAACTTCCAAAGACGTCCTCCGTCATTTCGGTGCAGGATCTGAAGTTGGCGACTGGTTGTCTCTCTTAAAGGTCTGACATTTGTCGATAATACTATTATATATAGAACAGAATGTCGACCATTAGCTAATCACAATGACTGAACTGATGTCCGCTGGTTGAGAGTATCGCCATACACGTACATAATTAATTCGTGGCCTTTTCATCTTAGAGGAATCTAAATCAATCTGTCTGTTTGTAACTCTCTGTCTTCCTGCCTCTCACTGTCTCTGTTCATCTCTCTGTCTCTCCTGTGTAATCTATTATCCCGTATAATAGCCTCATTGGAAGTCGTTGTCTTCGGGCGATGTCACCAAGGTCTGCAACTGAAGAGACCGAGATCATCTGTCATTCTTCGTTGTTTCTCCGAGTAAGTCTTAGATCTTCTTTTCTCCTACTCTGCAGTGCGTCAACGATGTCTCTGTTCGAAATGCCTTTGTCTTTTCTGCAGTGCGTCAACGATGTCTCTGTTCGAAATGCCTTTGTCTCTTTTCTGCAGTGCGTCTAATTTCTTCAGCGACATTATTCTTCTGACGACATGACTCGTTTTTTTCTCGCTTCCGGCTCCGAGCGGCGGCTTCCCTCCTCTGCACTGCTTCATCAAATGCAAAGCCATCGACTCACTGCTGCTCCATTGCATGCAGTCGAAGCCAGTCGAAGCCAGGAGATTTACAGAGACGGTCGAAATGTATGAGAGAGTCCAAAAGAGCGAAATAAACAATTCTCTGATCTTCGTCTGATCTTCATTCAGTGGATTCAGATTCATTGAATCCATCTCTCTCTCTCTCTCTCTCTCTCTCTCTCTCTCTCTCTCTCTCTCTCTCTCTGTCTCTCTCTCTGTGTCTCTCTCTCTCTTCATTCATCTCTGTGAATATTCTCTTCCAGCTGAATTTCTTTCACATTTCATCTTTCCATGCATTGTGTCTGAGTTTTGACTCTCAGATCCTTAGGGGTGTGGGGGGGAGGTTGGGTCGCTCGATGTCACATCCGACCCTCGTCAATAGAGACACGTCGGTGGCCTTCCGTCAGACATTTGTGCTGCAATTAGACAACAAACGAGAAAACTCAGTCCAATCGATATTTATAAAACTCACAATATGCACAAGCAATACTGCGAATACAGATATATATATATATATATAATTATATATAGATAGTTATATACGTTCAAACATAGATACGTCATCGAGACAATTTCATCGATTTCAATTACTGAGGCATACATTTGAGTTTTGACTTCCCGTATAATAGTCCAGATTAAAGCGACTTCATTACCCGATTCATTATTAATTCTCCTAAATAACCTGTTTTAATTGCAACAGATTGTATATACAACATATATAATATATATAACATATATACATGGGTACATTAAGTATTGCAGGAAGGTGACTGGTTGATAGGAAATCAGAGAAAATCCGTAAAGAAGCCAAGAGACGAATAAAGACAACGAACTATGCACAACTTTCGATCAAAAGTTTCTTTTGAAAACTGAGGACAAACTGCACATGCAAAAAAGAAGAAAACGATCATCAAGGTTCTTTAGGCGTACACGTCAGCAAACAATGACAGACACACAGACAGACAGACACACAGACAAGACAGACAAGACACACAGACACATACAGACAGACAAGACAGACAGACAAGACAGACAAGACACACAGACACATACAGACAGACAAGACAGACGTAGAAGTACGCCAGCAGCAGCCGATGGCAAACAAGCGTCAGTATACATGCCTGCATGTATACTTGCAAGAAGATGGCTGATGTGGTTTGGTAAAATCAATTGATCTAATGAGACTTTTATAGCTGCATTTTATAGCGCAATTAAGCGTAAATTATTTCGTAGAGACGCAATTCCGGTCAGAAGGAACGCTGGACCACAATGACACCGACAATCAATTACGCAACAGCAGACGGGTTATACTCTGATTTAAATGGATTTGCAAAACATATATAGGCCTACAACATATATATATATAATATATATATATAAAGAGAGATAATATATATAGCCCATACTATGTATTAGAACTATATAATAATTAATTATCATGTCAGACATAGCCTAAATGCTAGATTTCTCGATTAGTCTTAGTTAATTGTCGCGTATAAGCAAATATAAATGAACCCAACGGCAATAATATTATTGCAACCGATCGATGGTCTGTTCTTACACAGCACTTGACCTTCAATTCTTATAACGTTGTATTGTTCTGTTTTCTTCCTGTTGGTCATGCAGCTGTTCTTAAATGGTTGATGCTGGTGCAGAACGTTTGATTTATGTAATAAAACTCTATTATTATGGAATCAATCGAAGGCAT
Organism: Lumbricus rubellus; assembly: GCA_945859605.1. Lineage (NCBI taxonomy): Eukaryota > Metazoa > Annelida > Clitellata > Crassiclitellata > Lumbricidae > Lumbricus > Lumbricus rubellus. The sequence continues at coordinate 30,578,911 of OX243818.1, forward strand.
TAAAAATAGCACAAACAACAGAAATATAATTGGAACAAATTTCAGATAACATGCAGCAGCACAATCACAAAAAGAGTTAACTTATTATAAGTCAAATCAAATGAAGATGAAAGCATAAACATCACCGATTATAGAAAGAAGAAGCGTAAAAGAATGGAGAGACAAGGAGAAGCAGACAGACAGACAGAGAGGAAGACAGGCAGACAGACAGAGAGGAAGACAGGCAGACATAGAGAAACAGATATTTAGAGACTGCATGCAGTGAGAGTAGCTCACCTCTCGATTTCATTCTCTTGTTGATCCTCATGAGTTGTGAGAATATCGTCGGCTATCTTCCGAAATAGTTGAAGATGTTCAGATGTCATAGGAGACGAAACGATGAGAAATTCGTCGATAATCTTCAGCTGATTTTCTTTGTCCTACACACAAGATATTAACGTCATTGACACAACACCTCAGACACTCTAGTAGTCTAGTTAATCTGTTTATTAATTTAATCAATTGCTCAAAACTGACTCCTGTATTTACGAACCAAACTCGGACCACTTTCGGGCTACTCTTTTGGATAACATATCTGACTTGGCGCAGGACTCGTGAATAAACTGGTCTCCTGCACTGACATCACTAGTGGGTGAGAGGGGTGCGGGTCAAAAACACGCACACACGCACACACACACACAGAGGAAGAAACCAGGCTCAAAAAGTGGATACGCGCGGGTGAGCAAAAACGACAAAATGACTAAACATTTCGTTGCGGATTTTCAACATTTTTAAATAACGATAACATAATTAATTATAGAAACGATGCTTCTCATAAGCCTGAAGAGCTTGTGTCTACACTGCTTTGTACTGTATCAGTTTACTTATAAGCCTGAAACTCATATTTCCGTTACATCCTGTTATAGCCTACATAAGATTTACGACTTACGAATAGCATTAGCTATAGGCTACAAAAACATAACTAAGGTCTCTGTGTGGTCGGGTAAAGAACAAGGTTTATGGGGATGAAATCATGGGTGACGGCACCCTGGTGACGCCGACAATAGTTACGCCGACAATAGTGACGCCGACAATAGTGACGCCGACAATAGTGACGCCGCTGTTGCCCTGAGCTCTTGGCTTTCGATTTAGAAGTTTAAATGAACACGATGACTGAAACGAAATTGAATTTTGATGAGTCACCTTCGCTATAGACAATCAAATTCAATCAACCTTAAGAGGGCCACGATTCACGTATCGCCCTTCTGTCTGTCTGTCTGTCTGCCTGCCTGCCTTGCCTTGCCTGCCTGCCTGTCTGTCTGTATGTCTGTCTGTCCTTCTCTCCTCGTTTCGTTCCACCGGGTTCATAGCGGTTCTCTTATTAGATACCAAGTCCACCGTTTTATTAAGAATGTGTCCACTTAATTATAAGAACACTCACTAACAACTTAGCTGTGCAATTCTATAGCGCCTTTTCACGTCTGACAAAAGATAATGTCTACAACATCGTGTACCTTAAGAGTTCGTTGAAGTGACGACAGGTGGGAGTAGAGTCGCTCGAGTTTGTCTTCTTTCGATCTTCGCTTGATCGATCGCTCGAATCTCGCTCTACCGTTTGGTCGAATTGTTGGTCCAATCAACTCAGATGCAACGTTGCTGTCGAGACATGATGTGGAGGTGGAGGATTCTTCTACTTCTTCTACAGCATAAGTCGGAAACACTTAGGCTATTGAAAATGCGCAAACTATAGGCTATTATCTGGCTATTGGCTAATGATTATAATTATTGAAAGCAACGAATCAATTGCAGAAATTCGTGAATTTGACCCAAAAAATTACAGAGCACTCACAGTAGAAGCGTTATCAATGTAAGCCTACACATTGTTTTGAGGCCAACCACAAACAAAACAAAACCTCTAATAGGCTAAGCCTAATTCAATAATTACAAAAATCGACGCTGTGTAGGCTATAGCCTATGAAACTTCGCTGCTTAAAACGATTTAGCCTATGTTTTAGAAAAAATGTGAGATGTTGAAAATACTTATACGTTTATGGCAACTGCAACAGCTGTACATTTCTCTGCTGATGCTGCTGCTGATGACGATGATGATGACGACGACGACGACGATGATGATGATGATGATTACGATGATAAATCGGTTAGCATCGGAGATTATGTAAACCTACGAGGGGATGACGGACTTGGTTCTGCTGCGATGGATGAATCAGTGACTGATGACGTAAGGCTGACGTCATCACCGACGGATGAGTTGATACTCAATGAGTTTGATTGGTCGTCTTCACTGTCGTCGCTTCCACTGAAATCATCTGCACAGCAACAGATCAGCATCAAAGATTTAAATACATAAAAATAAATAAATAAAGATCAAAGATTTAATTATAGAAATAAATGCTGCTCTAGCATTTACAATCCATGATATGTCCTTCGTATCTCATCTGTCTATCTGTCTGTATGTCTGTCTGTCTGTCTGTCTGTCTGTCTAGGTTGCTGTCTTATCTGTTCCTGATCTTGGCTCCAAACAAACTCCTCTCTTATCTTCTCGGCTTCGTTCAACTATAATTAGGCTATATATACTAATGAAAAGATGAAGTCTGATGTCTGATGATTGATGATCATGATGATGACGATGGTGGTGATTATGAGAACGATGATAATGATGAAGATAATAATGCTGAAGATCATGATCATGATCATGAACATGATTCAGTTGGATCTTGTCGATCTCAAGTGTATTTACTTCAGCGAAACCGATTTCTATAAGAATGTGTCTAAACGTGTAATTTGAGTCTTGTCAGTTTAAAGCAAGAGACAATAATTAGGCTATAAGCTATTCAAAGTTAAGACTCGTTTATTATAGTTGTCCTCTCGTCCTATGGTTACCTGTGACGGAGTCTATCTTCGTTAGCAGCTTCGGATTATAGTCAGGAAGACAAGCGAGCTGAAGCTTATTCATCCATCTGATGGAACACAAATTTTTCTCATACATTTTCCAAACACAAACAAAGCTGTTTTAGAAGAATAACGTGACGGAATACCGTATATGCCTAATATATATATATATATATATATATATAGCGCCTTTTCAGGAGATTTTTACTGAGTATATAGCTTCCTTTGGTAGCCTAGTACTAGTCCATGCTAATCTGATGTAGAAAAGTTTGCAAATTCTTGAATGATTAGATTTGAAGTGTTGTTTGGAAAAGTAAAAGGCATTCCGTTGTTTCCATCTCGTTTAAGCTGGAATTAGAATCGATTTTTGTCTGATTGATAAGTAAGCTGATTCGTCTGTGATTTATTGCAGACGAGTCTTGAAGAAGAAGAGTAGCCTACATAGAGACTAGAGTAGTAATCGATAATTTACTTAATTATTATCTGACGATATAATATTTCAATATTTAAAGTTAAACTGATAATATGCCATTCAAAATGTGATCTTAGTCGGGAATAAACTCATCAATTCATGCGACGTATTGCTAAAAGTAAAACCATGGCAGACGCTTTAGAATGCTCGGCAAAACCAATGTAGAACTTGAGTGTGTGTGTGTGTGTGTGTGTGTGTGTGTGTGTGTGTGTGTGTGTGTGTGTGTGTGTGTGTGTGTGTGTGTGTGTGTGTGTGTAATGAAGCCATCTGTGTATTTGAAATAAATTGTCTTAGAGCCAAGTTAGCTAACAAATCGTAATATTCTTCAGGGGATAGATAGAGCACAATAACTATTATTTCAAACCGCATCTCTCCTGCCATCTTGCGAAAGCTTTTGAAACGCAGAAGAGTATCAGCAAAGACGTACTTCACCATATCTTCTTTTCTTTCCGAAGCAAACAGAAATACTCCGTGTTTTTGATGACAAAATTTAAATGCACTGAAAACAGAACATTTGGAAAATTCATTGTCATTTAGATGCAACGAGTGTGTGTGTGTGTGTGTGTGTGTGTGTGTGTGTGATGGTTGAACTGTATTGCACTTAACTTAAGCATTTGCAAACGCCTCTATTAGTATTAGGCCTAGTGTGAACCGCTCAGAAGCGCTCCCATTGTGCAAGACCCCTTGAGAAGAAGCAGGTTTTGAGAAAAGGGAAGAAAGAGGAGAGACTGCCAGAAAGAATGGAAGAGAGAGCAGAAAGAGAAAGTGTATTCCAAATCACAACAATAATTTCTTTATTTCTTAAGTTCAGCAGCTAGATTCATCCGCTGTCACTCATATCTAAGATGTGGTTTAAGTCGTGTTTAAGTTTGAATGCAGACAATAATTATTAGCACACCATGTATTTCTTTCAATTAATACAAAAACTAGAAAATTCGTTCAATTTTCAAGAACGCCATATCTAATTAGCCTATCTATAGTAAGTAAATTTCTTTGACATCAGAACATTACTTTAGCAAGTGGACCTACAAGAAAGCTTTAAGCTATAGCAGAGTGTAGCTATAGCTACCGTCATTTGTTTATTAAGCCACCAAATATCCAATGTAACCTACTTTGTTGTTAGCGTGTTCGTGCGTTGTATTCTATTCCACAATGCATTAGCATACAGCAAGAGTGGTTTTCTATGTTCCTTAAAACTGTACTGGAACGGATCTGACTATAGTATAATAAATAACTGCAGACCGAAGTATAATTATATACTCTGCTGCATTTGAATCAGTTTATCTCTATCGCATAAGAAGGTCCTGAATTACTGACCAGGACACAATTGGCAGAAATGTTTGACATTGGTACACAAACCAAACGAGGCGCTCAACCACTGAATTGGAAAGTCATTTAATTTGAAAGATAACACTGGAGAGACGCCATTAGTCATTATATTTGTGCAGATATTATGTTAGCAGTAGTTTATATGCATTTAAGTTTGAAAGTATCATACATTTTGCAATAGCAAATACCATCATTCTATCATATGCATACATGTATGTAAATATATATACATGTATAGCCCTTATCATAGTAAATATTAATCACAGTGTATTTTGACAGTTCGTATACTATTATTAATGTAAACAGCAACTCAGAACTAATAATCATTCTGCTAAATAAGTCTGGGTAGGCTTACTCAATCATATATCTTTTCTGTTATCTCTAAGCAGCTTCTCCGACTTCATAATTTATATCATCTTCTTCATGGAGTCACTGAAAAAATCTCCTCCTATAGATGACCTCAAATCTCTTATATTATATACTTGAAACCCCTCTAAAATATTATTGAATTCATAGCCTACTTATAGACCGCCTTGAACAACTCCAGATCCTCGGCCTTGACTCTGAATCCATTCCCAATTTCCCGTGCATAGGCTATTCACTGTAATCTCAACTGTCCCCAATGTACCGTACCGTACTGTACATGTAGATGTGATTTACGATCAAATCCATACCTTCTCCGATCGCACCGCCCGCAGCTCTTTCCTGCTTTGCTCCTCGTTAATTCAGTCAGATATATATTGAGAAATCAGTTTTATATGGTTCACTCCTCGTCTTCTGCTTACCTGGAGGTTGTTTTAAACCGATAGAAAGTCATCAATTGTAACTCATTTCGAATTATTTCCTGACGATGCTTAAAACTCATTTCACTGGAAGTATAATGATTGTTAGTCGTTATTAAAGAAACGTTGGTGGGTAATTAAGATTGTCTTTCCAAACCTAAGCGAACATCAGACTCATGGAGATCATGCAACCTATAGCTGATGTTGGATGTTCTGCAGTAAGAGCGCTACAACCGTCTAGTACTCTAGCTGTTAGCCTATTTCTGGTCGCGTTTTCAATCAGTCCAAGAATTTCAAGAATATTTATCCATCATCATTTTGAATGAGGACAAAACTCACAATTTTCTGGATGAGTCTTTATCGGTAGTGTAAGAAACTGTGAACGCTGGCATTTGGAATATGCCTTGAGCCATCTCGTCCTTCAGTTAAAAACAAGAAACAGCGAAAAATAGAGATCACGAAATCAGTAGCGGCGCTAGGGGTTTGGGGGCTAAGCCCCTAAAAAGGTTTTTTACATGTAAAAATGAAATATTTCCATGATTAGCCCCCGCCCCCAAAATAAAGCAAATGACTAAAAAAAAGGTCGCCATGGAGAGAAAGAGAGAAAACAGAGCACAAAAATAGATACATTAAGAGATGTGAGAGTTTGTCGGTCCTACAACGACTTCAAAATAATATGAACCAATAAGAACGGCGTCTTATCTTCTACAGTATGTAGCACAATATTACAATGCACTTATAATTATAAGGTGATGAGAATGTTCCGCTTTGCTACCATTGACCTGCAATTAAACTAAAGACCTAGCCTATATGGATTGTCCAGCACAGGTCGTCAGCATCGGTTGCGAATATAAGAGCAATGCTTTTGAAGATATTAAAGAGTGAAACGTGTACACACAAGACTTACGTCTCTGTTCTTGTAGTAGTAGAGACTTTTCTCTTTCAGCGTGAACCAAAACTTCGTCCAATCTCTCGACACGAAACCCGCCTTCTCCTTCTTCTTCCACAGCCATCCCTCGCATTCTCCGTTGCCAAGATCCTTGCACGACACTCGACGACTTGAACCTGATTTGTGCAAACAGCTCAGCATCATCGTTCTTATAACAACACAACCTATACTTATCTCGATGGCGCTCCAGATTCCGTTCGACCAGAGCCCAGCAGACTGCAGATAGCAGAGAAACAGACTAAAGGCCTTCTACGAAAAACCAACTTTATGCTGCACATTCGAATAATAATCGAGATGCTCTGTCTTGTCTAGCTTCTGCTGTCGTTTGCATGACAGCAGGAAGAACCACAAAACATGTATGTATATTCAGACACGAGTCAAACAAAACAGGAACAAAACGATTACGTCTCTTTATATGTCATAAAGTGTTTTTGAGAAGTGACGATTGCACATGATGTTCAGAAAGTAGAAATAGGAGACATGCAGGCAGATCAATAGATGCCAGTAGAGTCTGCCCATGCAGTAGGGTAAAATCATATGCTGCACATGGGCTACATAGCCTATAGCCGAGCCATCTGAAACTACACCCGATCAGAAACTAGACCGGTATATGGATACACGATTGTACGTAATATATAGCATATGCCTGTATACAACAGTTTCACATTTAGCCCATAAACTACTCAACAGCTATTACAATTCCATAGTCATTATAGTTTGGAAGAGTTGATCGAAGGTTGAATATTCCACTATGAAGACATTACAGCTAATATACACTGTGTCCCATAAAAAACACACCAAAAGACTTTGTCATGAAACGCATGTAAGTCTAGTGTTAAATAAGAAAAAGTAATGTTTCATTTAAGAAGATGTTCGAAGTGATGTCCCTTCGCTTGAACGCAGGCTCTCAGCCTTGGCCGCCACTGTTCAATAGCTTTGTCAATGACACTCTGCTTCAACTGTGCCCACACAACGATGAGGCGCTCCTTCAACTCGTTGATGTACCGTATTGCAGTCTGGTAGACGCGTTCCTGTATTAGACCCCAAATTCTGTAGTCAATGGCATTGAGGTCTGATGAGTTTGCTGGCCAGAGTTCCGGTCCAATGAAGCTTGGTGTTTCACGTCGCAGCAACGCAATAGTGTCCTTTGCGCGATGTGCTGGGGCGCTGTCCTATAAGTTACTAATCTCTGTTTAAATGTTTCCAAACACGCCTAGTCTGCGTCACTGCCTCCAACAGCAACCACTTCTGTGAGTAAGTAAAATGTAAAATATTTTGTGGCAAAATTATTTGAGAAACAACGTACAAACTTTTATTACGATTGGCTTAGTTCTATAGAAGGTTTTTGAAAAGTTTTTTGGTGTGTTTTTTATAAGGCACAGTGTATAAATAACTAAGCATGAACTATGACAATCTGAAATGTTCATTTTAATGGGTGTCTAACCTTTTTTGTAGAATGGCTTTCGAACTCTCAGGATTCCTTCATACGACTTCGTAGACTGAAAAGAAAAATGATTTTAATAGAACTTTAGGTCTACAGCTTAGAAAAGAATAGGCTTTCGTTAAGTAAGATTGTAGTCTATTGCTCAAAAGCTTAATTGAAATGCAATAGAAACTCATTCGTTGCCCATTGCTCGACCATATAATTGAGCGATGGCTACATGTTGTTGGCATTTGGTACAAACGCTGAACGAAGAAGGAAGGCGAATTTGGTCATGCGCACCATGAATTTCGAAAAATCAAAAACAGTGAGGTTCGGTGAAAAGAATTTTATAAAGCAGCTGTTTGTAGATGGGATTCAGTTAGAAAATGTCGAAAGTTTATCTATCTTGGATGCAATAAATAACGTATGACTTTAACTGTATAGCCTACTTGAATAGAAAAGAAATGATGGTCATGATTGCACAGGTGATAGCAGCGCTCAATGCTATGGACTAGATCTGGGAAAGCAAAGCCATAAAGCAACCTACATGTAAGATATAAGTTTCTAATGTTTATATGGATGCGAATGGGAAGCTTGGGTATCAACGAAAGATATTGAAAGAAGATCATCGCCCTTCTAGGAAAAATGCTCGAGGAGAATCAGAAGAATAGGATGGGTACAAACAGCCAGTAATACAGTTCTAATTGTAGGCTACAGACGCATACATAATTAAAAGAGTAGGCCTACTTGATGCAGAATGTAATTCAAAGAAAACTAGAATTATTCGGCCACATTATACAGAATGAATAATGATCGGAATGTCAAGACATTAGTGTTCGGACAGATGGATGGTCCAAACAAGAGAGGACATCCTCCTAAAGAATGGTGGTGGTAGTAGTGATGGTGGTGGTGGTGGCGGTGGTGGTGGTGGTGGTGGTGGTGGTGATCACGATGACGATGACGATGATGATGGCGATGACGATGATGATGATGATGATGATGATGATGATGATGATGATGATGATGATGATGATGATGATGATGATGATGATGATGATGATGATGATGATGATGATGATGATGATGATGACGACGACGACGACGACGACGACGACGATGACGATGATGATGATGATGATGATGATGATGATGATGATGATGATGATGATGATGATGATGATGATGATGATGATGATGATGATGATGATGATGATGATGATGATGATGATGATGATAATGATGACGATAACGATGATGATGATGATGATGACGATGATGATGATGGTGATGTAGGCAGAGATATAGAGTAAGTAAAGACCCTTAGAGAGAGACTGAGAGGGAATGAAACTGGGAGGGTTCAATTGAATGATAGAGAATATTACGCCGAACCATGAGACGAGAAGACGAAATGCTTTTAAGACACGCCGACATACATGTACATGTAGGTATACGAACGCAGAGTACGAAAGACAGACAACGTATAGGAGAATTCTAATGGACAAACAGAAAGAGGAAGAAGAGAGGCAGAGGGATAGAAGCATAGATTCAAAGATATAGAGAGGTGGAGAAAATGGAGAAGAAAGAAAGGACATGGTGAAGCAATGATTCAGAAGACCTTATTGACCTCTCATCGTTTGTACAACAAGTGCAGAACTTTTGCAGAAGATTGCAATCAGGATGTAGTTATTTAGGCCTACATTAACATCGGCCTATACACGTGATGTTTAGGTACTATATATAGATTCCAATCACTTTAATTCAACGAATATACTCTGACCTGAATAACTGCAACAACTGTAGGCCTAACAACGACTGACAATAATTATGTTTATTTCTAATAATGTGTAATATTATATGACCGCCAAGTCGACAATAATGATAAATGACATCCAACAGCTTGCCTATAACATCACAATGTAACTAATTTCAAACTAAGCCATGCAAGGGACGCAACCATTAATATAATTAGGATTAAGCACATGAGAATAATGATTGTATCAAAGATTTAAAGCATCACTGGTTCAGCATACAATAAAATTGGTCGATGTCCTTAGTATAAACTACATTCTCATTCAATTGTATGAAGTTCTTTAGAAAGAAACATCTTTCGCCGTAAATTATTAATAGACCAATTTTTCTCCAAACTTTAAACATTCTTGGATTATAGGCCTACTATTCAACTCCGATTTTACAATCAAAATATCCCCGTCACTTAAACTATGGGATAAATACTCTAATGGCGTTAACGAATCAAAGTTTATAAGTAGCAAAGTAACTTTAAGCAAGTAAGAAAGTGACAAAAGAAAAGATTAGATGCAAATTCAATCAACAGTTGTGAAAACGATTAAATCTACATTGAACAGTATAGGCCTACTGCTTATTTAAATTATATGAAATTCGGGTATAACCTGCTTACTGCGCAGAAAATTACCGAATTGAAAGCACATGAAACGAATCAAATGTATTCTAACGAGGCTTGCATAAATTATAGCCTACTGATGGTGTCTATTCGGGTGTGCAAACTTGTAAAGGCCTAACGTCCTGAACCTTAGCCCAGCAGTGAGTTACGCTGACAAAAAAAATAATCCATGCCTGAATAGAACACCACTCTGCCCGGCTAAACACGATCTGCATTTGAACATTGTATAAAGAAGGAAGTAAATTCAGACAAATTTCCCTCTTCGAGTTCATCGTATTGCACGTTTGTACGTTGCACCATTTGCTGAATTAAAGAAAAACTCCTCCATGCCAAAATAATCGCCGAGTATAATTTACTTGCCACGAGTCTTTTTAATTAGTTTCGCATTGGTTTATAAATCTTTTCTTAATCGATGGCGGCTCTATAGGTTTCCAAAAAGTAGCCACAGCTACTGAAAAGAAAGCAGCCTGGTTTACTTTAATTTTCAAATAATATAATTAGAAGTGCGCATAAATATTGGTTGGCATGTTCCGAGAATCGTTTGTATTATTATTCTGAATCACTACATTTCAAAATTAGACCTTGCAACATGGCAGATGCATCAGTGCATCTAAATACTCACGAATGTTATTACGAAAGATATATATTATGACTAGCATCTACGTGACACATGATGAGACGAAGAATTGACAATGAGTTGTATTATGAGTTGACTCACAGGATCAGTCATCAATTATTCACTTAGTGCTTCAGCAAATGTTTGAGTCAAGAAAGAACTAGACACACAATGGTACAATGTACAATTTATCAGCGTAATGTAACTACCATACGCTATTTATTTTTACATGAAACGTGGTTAAGGATGTCTTGAGACCCATCAGAAGATGACTTGCTCGAGGAAGATAACTCAAATCGATGAAAATGTAATTTAATAATGGAAAGAAATTTAGTTACAGATAAATGAATATTCAGTAATAAAGAAGATAAGAAGGTGAAACTCATAAATGAACAACAACATACCAAGAAACATGCAAAACCCTCACACTGCATGCGATCTATTCAAAATACTCATACTGAAAAGAGAATATAACCAGCAGAGTTGCCATGGCACATCGAATGCCGCAACTTGTTGCTTCTTCTTATATTAATTCATACTGACATTTATATAGCGCTCCTTAAAGTAAAAAACTGCTCAGAGGCGCTCCCGACTCCAGCGCACCCAAAAAGAGCAGTTTTAAATTTAGTAAGAAACGATCCTGGTAGAGTCCCAGGGTGTAGGCGTAGCTCAAAAGGAAGGCCATTCCAGACCACCGGACCAACCACAGAAAAGGCTCGATTCTTCGTGGTAGCAGTACGAGCAAAAGGAACCAAGAGGATTCCCTTATCAGCAGAGCGTAGCTGACGACGTCCTTGGATACCAAATGTATGGCTTTCCCCACGTGTACAAAGTCACGTGGTACATCCAGGACTTCAAGCACGGTATCAAAAGATGGAGGATTAATTTGGCGGAATCGACCAAAAGCGTGAAAGGGTTTTGATGCCACAGTATATAATTACATGTATGACCTACATCAAGGTGGAAGGACCGTAGGACGTGGGGAAAATTATCACGTTAGACACTCAACGGCAAATTTCTTCAAGCGCCTGTTTGCATTTAGACGTCTCATAGAGAGCAAACACAGAAGGAAAAGACGAGTACTGCACGATTATAAAGCCATACTATACTCGAACAAGACGACTACCTATTGTTTCTGCTGCTGCTGCTGGTACTGACGACGACGACGACGGTGATGATGATGATGATGATGATGATGATGATGATGATGATGATGATGATGATGATGATGATGATGATGATGATGATGATGATGATGATGATGATGATGATGATGATGATGATGATGGTGATGATGATGGTGGTGGTGGTGGCGGTGACGATGACGATGATGATGATAATGATGATGATGATGTTTCTAGATACCTGTGGAGACGATCCGTTGTTCTGAGCCATGTGTTTTGGCTGTTGCGTAGAATCGAAGGTCAGCTGCTATTGCAGTTGATCATGACTCTCGTTCAGTCTCTGCGTTGATTATTCATGTGATGATGGATGATGGATGATGGATGCTCATCATCATCATCATCGGATTATTCTTCTGATTCTCTTTCGATCTCGGCAGATGCACAACGACCTGCAAGATTTGTCAGAATCCTTTGATATTATGCGATTGATGAAATCAACAGACAACAGCAACAGCAGCAGCATTAGTATTAACAGGAAGACGGAACTAGAACAGACAGCATCCTGGTTGGTGATGATGATGATGATGCACTTAATGATGTCCTCAGATGTGTCGGCCTTCAGTTCAATTGGATGTCATGAATTGGGCGTACATGATAAACATAGATGATGAGCATGCAGCATGAGAGGTGGGTGTAGATGATAAATATAGATGACGAGCCAGATAAGATATGTAGCACGCATGAAAAGTGGGTGTAGATGATAAATATAGATGATGATGAGCCATAAAAGATATGTGGCATGCATGAAAAGTGGGTGTAGATGATAAATTATAGACGATGTATCATGTACATGCAGATAAAAGCATGTAAAACGGAGATTGCCAAAACTAGGGTTAAGCGCACTGAGTGTACTTCTCTGCTTGTCTGAGCATCTTCAACAGCGTCTATCAGCACCATATACATGATAGGCCTATATATATAATATATATGCATGATATATAAATAAATATACATGATATAGATATACGTACACATACACATACATATACCAACATATTATACACATAAAATTTATAGCATACACCACTGCCTTCCGATATGAGGCACGCTCCTACACCGACGTCTTTGATGAATTTTTAAAGTTAAAGAGGCTTTAGAATCTAGGCAATAATTATTATATGCAGCACGGATTGCCGACTGTCACAGTTCGATAAATAGGTTTGCTGTCGTCTACAATTTGTTTCGTATAGCCTACTTCTGATCAATCTGATAATATATGCAGAACAAGATGAGTCAAATTCCATTCAAAGTTGCGCCCTCTATTTAAGTGTAGGCTACGCCTGGCTATCACTTCCTACAAATTAAGACTCCTACTTATTAGATTTCACGCTGAAGTCATGTGATGGCTGTCAACAACATTGGCTACAATGACATCTGAGCGCATGCGCGTGTCGCTATGATCCCAAAATAGATTCTCTGACTAAAGCGTCAGTGGCATTTACAATTGTACACTGTACAGTTTGACATTACGCAGAAGACGAATCGATTACATCGGCCGAATAATGTCCAAACGTCGGCGCGTCTATTTATCATCCGATATCCAAGTAGATATGTATGTTCATAATGAAACAGCAGTAGCCAAAGTCTATAGCAGCTTCAATCAGTGTGAGACAACTTAAGCTACAATTCGTAGCATTGTTGGTCATTGAGAAAGCAGGAAATTTATGAATTGATGCTGAGTTAAAGTTTCATCATGTCTACGAGGCAAAAGCGTAGACCGACATAATGCAGTAAACAAGTTATATTAATCAGGGAAAAACATGAGGACTGGAAGACACAATGATCACAGTTAAGTTTTTGTGGCAAGAGCTTGAAAATGCAATGCATGAAATTTAGAACATGTTTTTTTCCAAATATGTTTCTAAAATGTAAATGCCTCAGCCTTCACTTTGTGCATAGTTGGTGCTTTTAGTGCTTTGGTCAGAAGAACGAATTTTGTTAAAAACCAAAACGGTAGGCCTATACTAGTTTCAAATAGGCGTCAGTTTTCTAGGGGAGTACGCAATCGCCTGCACATGTATGTGAGTGCATGCCCATGGGAATAAATAATTCCAAACCCACAAATGCCTCGCCATTTCAACTCCAAACATCACCACATTAACCGTCCGTCCGTCCGCTTAACTGCCTGCTTGACTCTGCCTATCGACTTTGTTTTGATTAAGCGCCTGTGAATAAGGTGGTTCCCGCGAGTTCGCTTTTGTGGGCGCTGTAGAAATCTCGAGATTACGAGATTACGATTAATCATGTCAAATGAGTTGTCATACGTGTATAATCATGTCAAGTGAATTGTCATACATATTGTATAATCATGTCAAGTGAATTGTCATACATATTGTATAATCATGTCAAGTGAATTGTCATGCATGTATAATCATGTCAAGTGAATTGTCATGCATGTATAATCATGTCAAGTGAATTGTCATGCATGCATAATCATGTCAAGTGAATTGTCATGCATGCATATTCATGTCAAGTGAATTGTCATGCATGCATAATCATGTCAAGTGAATTGTCATGCATGCATATTCATGTCAAGTGAATTGTCATGCATGCATATGACATGGATGGGTTAGACAAAGCGGATTGATTGCAGTCATTTGAAACTGAAGCAAATGACCGGCTGTCGTCTGCATCACATGAACCACAGCTTTTACATCCGATAATTTTTCAATTTTATGGATTCTCAAAAGATCACATCTACCACGGATCATATTACCATGCATTGGCTGACTAACATACATGTAACTATTGAGGTCAGTCATAGGATCTAAATGATAGCAAAGCAAAATGGCTGTTGATAGATAGAGTCTACGTAAACAAGCTGGTTGGAGGAGGAGGACGACGACGAGGAGGAGGAGGAAGAGGAGGAGGAGGAGGAGGAGGAGGAGGAGGAGGAGGCTGAAGTCGTGCCAGCGATGTTGTCGTTACGACGATGACGACGATGACGGTGATGATTATGATGACGACGACGATGACGATGATGATGATGATGAGGAGGAGAAGTCGGAACATTGATGATGACAATGAAGATTGCTGACTTAACCTTAACACAAATTTTGCAGCCATCGACACATACAGTATTATACAGGCACCAATATACAGGGTGCGCCAAAAAAAAGTAATCCCCTACGGTTTTTAGCCCATATCTTGGCCAAACATACGAATTTTTAAATGAAACTTTACAGTCTTAAAGGCAATTCAAAATTACGTACAATGGTCAAATTTCAGCAAAATATTTCAAACAGAACAAAAGTTATGCTACTTTTAGGGAGATCACCCACCATTTTTTGGCGATTCAAAAACGAAACGCAACAAAAACAAGGTTTTTTGCCAATATCTTGGCCCGAAGTAAAAATTTCGAAATGAAACTTTACAGGCCTTAGCACAATTCATATTTACACATGATGGCCAAATTTCATCAGAATATTCCAAACGGAACAAAAGTTATGCCTCTTTTACAGAGGCCATCCACCGTTTTTTGACGATTCAAAAACGTAACGCAACAAAAAGTAACAAAACGTGATTTTATTGTCTCATCTCAAATAACTGTTGTCAAATGAACATGGTTGTGCTTCACAACGTGTGTTCAATGTGCCCACCACCAATGCCAACACTTATTATTATTATTATTTGAGATGAGACTTAATAAAATCGTGTTTTTGCTACTTTTCGCTGCGTTACGTCTTTGAATCGTCAAAAATCGGGGGTGGCCTCACTAAAAGTGGCATAACTTTTGTTGTGCTCAAAATATTTTAATGAAATATGGCCATCATGTGTAAATATGAATTGTCCTTACGCCTGTAAAATTTCATACCTAAATTCTTACGTTTGCCCAAGATATTGGGGGAAAACATAGTTTTTGTTGCGTTTCGTTTTTCAATCGTCAAAAACCGGTGGGTGGCCTCCCTAAAAGTGGCATAACTTTTGTTCCGTTTGAAATATTTTGATGAAATTTGAACCATTGTACGTAAATATAAATTGCCGTTAAGACTGTAAAGTTTCATTTAAAAATTAATATTTTTGGTCAGGATATGGGCTAAAAACCGTAGGGGATTACTTTTTTTTGGCGCACCCTGTAGATATATTTGAACCTTATAACCGATAGAATATAGCCTACATGTATTTGAACATCTTATAAACGCTGATGATTAAACACAAGCAGCAATTCTTCTTCTTCATCTTCTTCTTCTCCTTCTTCTTTTCTGTCTCTTCTTCCTCTTCCTCGTCCTTGCTCTATGATTATTATTTTTTTAAATTATTATTACTATTATCATCATCATCATCGTCATCATCGTCATCATCACCACCATCTTCTTCTTCGTTTGTCTTTGTCGTCGTCATCATTTTTATTCTGGCTAAAATGCTCCAATATTTATTCCGCTGCAAGACCTGATCAATCGAGTAGCGAGTCGCATACACCATACAGTCCATACATACATAGTAGGCTATTACATACCGTTCTTATTGTAATGGTTTGCCTAAATTAAATGGCCCTCAAGGTCTCTAAGTATAGAACGCCTGAGCACTCAATGTGAGTCCTGTCGAGCCTATAGCCCCGCCACGGGTACCGTAGAAGCCTACACTTTATAGCCTACAATGTCTAGTCTAGCAACAATGGTTCTCTAGGTCTAGCCCCTAAATTGCTTAGCAGACAAAGTTAGGCCAGTCTGAGGTAACACACTATAAGATATTCAGGCAGTTTTAGATGCAGGCCAGGACAACTCAATGAGGCACTTCAAAAATTACATTTTGTTACAGCGGGGTTACCAAATGAGTAATGGCGCACACTGGAACAGATACAGTACGCGGTACTTTATAAATACCGGGGTGTGCAAAAGTAAATAAATATAGGCCTATGCATATGTACATGTAGGCCTATGTATGAGTATGACATTGTTATAGCGCCCTTTAAGATTACTACTCAGAGGCGCTCCCGACTACAGCGCGGACACTGAATCGGAGTTTCACGCCGTATACAAGCAATTGCGAATGAAGGACTTGCTCATGGTCCCTCCGCGGTGGCTTGAAGAAGTTGAGGTGGATTCGAACCCGCAACATTCCAGCTCCAATGCACCGAACATGCCTCTACACTACCGCGTCCCTTAATATGCTTTCATGTTGCATGTGCATTTATTTGCACAATATTATAGGTTTGTATTTGTGCATTTAAACATAAGCTATACCATATTATACAGTCGTCGGAGGCTAGGTGTGTATCTGGATTTGTATTCACCACTTTTTTTAGTCTCACTGATAAAGGACGAAGAGAGATGAAGAGGAAGAAGAAAGAAATGAAAGACAAACATCTCTGGGGGAAAATATTTAAGTTAACAACAATTAATGCATATAGTCTGAATGAAGAGCATTTGGATTAAATTTTACTGAACATGCAAACAAAGCAGAAGGTGAAGAAAACCCATGCAGCAGCAGGCCTGCATCGCCCTTTTTATCCGTGAGCTCAGAGAACTTTTAACTGAACTTTTCACCCATCAGGGATTTTCTGATTGCAGGGTGGCTTATAAGACAGTTTTGTAAAGTACGGTTCTGTTATGACACTAAACATCTTTCGTCCGACAGCGTTGTTAAAAATGTCATCATCATCATCATCATCATAATTCATCATCATCATCATAATCATCATCATTATCATCATCATCATAATCATCATCATTCATCATCATCATCATCATCATACATCATCATCATTGTCAACATCATCATCATTCATCATCATCGTCATCGTTATCGTCATCATCATCATTCATCATCATCGTCATCGTTATCGTCATCATCATCATCGTCGTCGTCGTCATCATCATCATCAGCATCATTCATCATCATCATCATCATCATCATCATCATCATACATCATCATTGTCATCATCATCGTCATCATCATCTTCACGAACCTACAACTAATAATATGTCGATATAATGTGACCTGTCTGCCGCAAACTTCCCATGAATCGAATTGTTTGGTTCGATGTTCAGCATTGTTGACTTCTAAGCAGGACTTCAACAGTCTGACTGGTCGGCCATGGACGGCGTCCAGGCACTTATTTTTAAATCTGAACGCCGTTCTGCCACTTATTAAGACAGCTCAGCCTAATAAGTGGCAGGAAATGAAAGGCGGGAGGCGTTCGGGCACTTCATTTTTACACTTTAAGCGCTGCTTCTACATTATAAGGCTTAGCCCATTATAATACACACTCAATGCTTGCCATTAATCTCATAAATAGTGAGTGAGCGAGGAGGCGTATATGTAGACCTAATCGTGTTCACATACTTTTTTATAGAATTATCCGATGTCGAATCGAAGGCTTCCGCAGTTGAGGCACGCACTGACTTGAACGATGATTGAATAAAACCAGATGTTATGGTGATCGAAGAGCAGAAAGTAAGAACTCGCCTGAGATTTGCGATCGATTCTCGCTGTGTCTTCTCCTTCTAAAGTAACTTCCTTATAATAATCCTATAAGCTTACAGATGTAAACGACGCTGGGTAGCTTACAATACTATACATTCCATGACGAATTTATGAATGTTGCAAGCGAACAGAGACCGACGACATACATTGCAGTTATACCACCTGACCTATGTGACCTATGTAGCCTACAGCTGTACCACTAACAGCGGTGGCCTACAGAACGACTGCAGGCTACGTGTGATTATAGCCTACTAGCTGAGTGCACTGTAGTGCAGTCTATCGGTTGCTTAGGTGTAAAACATGACATGCATTCGTTGAGTCCTGTAAGGCTGTTAGATGAACCGTTGCGAAGATATCAACTAAAACACTCATGATTATATAGGCCTATCTATAATAAGTATGGTATATAGGTACCAGGGTATACAAACTGTGGTCGTTGTTGTTGGTATTGTAGTTAGCAACTTCTATAGCGCAGGTTTAATGCACTATGCATTAAACGGTGGCACTCCAAAACCAATTCGTAAAATCACATCAATATCAAGATCAGTTCATGTGAGAAACAGTAGCAGACATGCAACCAATGGTGATCCCAATGGTGGCCACAATGGTGGCCGATGCCCGATGGTGGCCGATGGTGGCCGATGGTGATTATTGTGACCGATGATCCGAGACGCATTTTTTTTATTCATGCATCAAGGGACAATTCAAAGTCTGTGCTCTGAAAGTCATTCTGCTTCTCTGTTTAGCTGCACTTATACCTTCACGAAGACGACGCCATAATACTCGCTTCGAATTGAGAAATGAGACATTAAGCTTAAATAATTTTATATCAATTTTGTATCAGTGCTGTCAAAGCGTGTCTCCATGCGAATGGTATACGCTGATCATAGAACTGATAAACCTTAATAATCATTTTCTTAGTGGATGTTATAATATTGTGAGTCAAGCAACATGCATGTCGACTATCTAATGCCAACTCTTTAATGATCTACAATGATGCTGTGATAAAACTCACAATTCTTCTCGATCCAATTGCATCCTGATCTGCAAGAGACACACGATCGCGCATTGAAGCATTGAAGAGATAATTATTATTATTCTTTATATCATTATCATAATTATGTATATGCAATGCATTGAATAGATATCATAATTTTTTATATCATTATTACATGCAATGCATTGAATAGATATCATAATTTTTTATATCATTATTACATGCATATGCAATGCATTGAATAGATATCATAATTCTTTATATCATTATTACATGCATATGCAATGCATTGAATAGATATCATAATTCTTTATATCATTATTACATGCAATGCATTGAATAGATATCATAATCCTTTATATCATTATTACATGCAATGCATTGAATAGATATTATAATTCTTTATATCATTATTACATGCATATGCAATGCATTGAATAGATATCATAATTTTTTATATCATTATTACATGCATATGCAATGCATTGAATAGATATCATAATTCTTTATATCATTATTACATGCATATGCAATGCATTGAATAGATATCATAATTCTTTATATCATTATTACATGTATATGCAATGCATTGAATAGATATCATAATTTTTTATATCATTATTACATGCATATGCAATGCATTGAATAGATATCATAATTTTTTATATCATTATTACATGCATATGCAATGCATTGAATAGATATCATAATTCTTTATATCATTATTACATGCAATGCATTGAATAGATATCATAATTCTTTATATCATTATTACATGTATATGCAATGCATTGAATAGATATCATAATTCTTTATATCATTATTACATGCAATGCATTGAATAGATATCATAATTCTTTATATCATTATTACATGCATATGCAATGCATTGAATAGATATCATAATTCTTTATATCATTATTACATGCAATGCATTGAATAGATATCATAATTCTTTATATCATTATTACATGCAATGCCGACAGTGGAAGTGCTCGTGAATTCCTCTTTGTTCAACATTGACCTTCCGATAAATAAGATAGGCCTTTGTAGTGTATTATGATTGGTTAATGTTATCTATCTATTAACCATTTAACCACGTACGCATGCTTTAAATACTTGGGGCATGTAGATGCACGTTCAACGTCGTTGGTGTATAATAGCCTATACATAATTATGGTCTAAGATCATGTCTAATATACGAAGCAATGGGACTGTACAAGCAGAGCCACATTATTAACGCGTCTGTCATATTATTTACTGATAACAAACAATTCTGTCACACGCTATCAAGACATTTTCCGAACCGAGGTGCAGTGCAATCCTCACATGCGTTCATTATAAGCTTAATCCTCCTTCATTTATGTAATGTATTGTATTGAACTGTATTCGTACATTTTATATACATGTAGCTCCTTTCGCAGTGCACGATTACAATCAGAGTCAATCCATGCCTGAGAAAGAAATTGGTGTTGAGACAGCGAAAGGAGGTAGGCCTACTATATCACCAGATAGTGAGAAGGAATGAGACGAAGGAGGAGGAGGAGGAGGAGGAGGAGGAGGAGGAAGCTGGTTCCACACTGTACACTACAGTGCATGGCCAATTAAAGAAAGCAAGGGCTCGCGCTTACATATGGCACCAGTCCAAGGCTCCTACAGCTCTCGACGGGACGAAGAGATCGTGTCAGTAAAAGTAGTGGAGTTGGCGAAGAGAATCAAGTAAGACGGATACGGTCAATTAGAAGTCATACTCGAGAGCTTGCTCAATGGTCAGTAGCCTATATGATCAGTAAATCAAAGTCAGAACGTTGAGTTGAACCCGAACAATAAAGGGGGGTAAGGCATTGAATATGCGGTCAAACATAAAAGCAGAGATGTGGGACAAATGAGGAAGTCGGTCTGTTAATCTGGCTGCAGTGTTTAGAACAGACTGAAAAGGGAAGAGACGAACTTATTTCGGAAGGCCAACTATTTATAGGTCTATTTATCATTGTATCATACATCCCGTTTGCTACCATGGCACAACATGATTATAATGCGGGTTCGGTGTTTTCTTTAAAAAACTGGCATTAAGCCAAGAAGACTAGTGTTGAGCTGGTGAACACATAGCGGCTCATAATGTTATCTAATACTCTAGGCCTACTAGTACTACAATAGCCCATTACAACGGTCGAAGGTATTAACCAGGCTTATTTAAGTTATTTAGTGCATTAATAACGTACATGTAATACACTAATTCCTAGGTTTAACCATAAAATTATAATATTGCATATCTGCACAGAATTACTGGCAAAGACATAGCCTAATTATTCACAAAATGGAAAATAGGCTAGTTGCTAAACTGTGTAACCAATAATAAGGAACGGTTACGTGAAATTTTCTGCCATCCTTCCGTATTCAAACAACAAAGCATATTGTTGAGAAGTAGCCTACAGCATAAATGGACGATCTCATTAGGCTAGGGCCTACCTCGATCACCGCATCGTCTTAACTTACACCAATCTGCATATTAGCTGTGATTTGGAAATCAGTCACACACCAACAGGAAGCAAAGATCTCATGAGTAGCCTATAGGACTAGACATGCGTAGGCTATCTGACCTCGTTAATATTTTCATTAATGTTCAAAGTTGTTACAAGATTAATATTTATAAAATTTGTCATTTAACACAGAGATCGCAATTGAAATCCAGTTAACATTAAACTTTGGCTGTGGAATATTAGACAATTAAGCTTCAATATAAACAGACTGGTTAATTAATTAACGGAAGTTAAACGCCCTAGAAAAATTTCCACGGATTCAAGTGACAGCAGCACTGCTGGTGATTAGCCTGGTCTAACCTGACCTAGTATGCGCCTTTGACCTTTGGCCG
Organism: Lumbricus rubellus; assembly: GCA_945859605.1. Classification (NCBI taxonomy): domain Eukaryota; kingdom Metazoa; phylum Annelida; class Clitellata; order Crassiclitellata; family Lumbricidae; genus Lumbricus; species Lumbricus rubellus. The sequence goes on from OX243818.1 coordinate 30,601,270, forward strand.
TTGAAATCAGCCTTTAGCCTTTAGCCTATACATGTAGGCCTTTGCATAGACCATTAAGTAGGCCTTTGCTTATTACAATAGACCTCTGCAGCACGATCACGTGCACGATCACGTGGTCTCTGAGTGGCGTCCTCATTTCGATCAACATCCTGAATGAATAGAATTGTCATTTGACAAAACTAAACCCAGTTCCCTCTTAATACAGGATCTAATGCTTGCATGCTTTGCCCAACCACAATTATCATCAACCTACGAACTCCCACATCAATTAAACAATCGACCCCATTATCCCATTATCCCATTATCTCATTATCCCATTATCCCATTATCCCATTATCCTCTCACATTGTTTATCTTCTCACCTCATCCTCGTAAACATCCAACCCATCATGAGATGCACAGACACATAGGCCTACATAGGCCTACATACATGTTTAGGTCTACATACAAACACATTGAAGTAAGTGTTGCATTCGATACAGTAGACCATGATATTCTCCTAGAACGGCTTTCTACCTCTTTGGCCTCTCTGGTAACTTTCTTGCTTGGCTTACCTCCTATCTCCAGGACCGTTCTTTCATTGTGGCTTGTGGATCTGCTAGGTCGTCCTGGTCTCCTGCTCCATTTGGTTTGCCACACGGTTCTGTTCTGTGTCTTTTGCTTTACATCATCTACACTGCAGACCTTGGCCTTCTCCTTGCAGCTGGTTCTGTTTTAAGTCAATCTTATGCAGACGACCTTCAAGCATATGTTCACTCTCTGGCGTCTGTACATGTATATAGCTAATACAGCGGTTCAATCAATAAATCGGGCCATGCACAGTTGCACACCCTAGAAGCTTGGATGTCTTCCAACCACTTACGACTAAATCCAAACAAGACCCAATACATATTGCTCGGCACTCGCCAACAACTTGCAAAACTTATCTTAGAAGCTTTAACTCTTGCGTTTCCTGGGATTATATTTTGCATCCACTGTTCGGGACCATGGTTTCACATTGGACCTGGAGCTGACGGTCTCGAAACACATAGGCTAAATCTACTTTGTCATGATTGCTACTACCAACTACGTCAGCTTAGGGTGGTATTTCGATCTTTGATCCCTACTGCTGCTGCCACTCTTATCCATGCCCTTGTGGTCTCTCGCCTCGACTATTGTAGTTCCCTCTATGTCGGATCCCGGCGATCCGGATTGGGTGTCTTGACCGGGTTCTGCGCACAGCTGCACGTCTTATTGGTCGCATTCCGAAATTCGATCAAGTCACGGAGTACATGCGGAATGTTCTCCACTGGCTTCCAATTCCACTGCGGATCACTTATAGGGTTTCTGCATTAGTCTGGCGCTGCATGGAGGGTCTACCTCCCATGTACTTACAGAGGTTTTGCTGTCCCACCTGGTATCCAGCGGCGATCTGACCTCCGATCGGCTGATCATGAACGTCTCTTGCAGAACGAAGAGAGAGGACATAATAAGAAGCATGCATGGCGCTCGCACATAGAGGCAAGAGGGGCAATTGCCCCCCTAGAAAATTGACATTTTTCTTACTGCTATTTTTGGGTTGCTAAAAAATTTCTTTGCACAAAGGCAACTCTTCATATTAAATATTATACACAATGTGAAACTAAGAAAAGTTTAAATTGGATTCCAGCAGTTTTATTCGGCAGTTTATAAGTATAAACTATAGGTTTAGATTAGAAAGAATCGGCTGCAGGGATATCTCTACCCATTAAGAGCACAGCCCTTGAGAAGCTTTGACAATTATTGCATAGAATATTTCAAATTCCCTCAGTTGTCTTGAAGATGTTCCTGATCGTCCGGCTGCAATTATTATAATATAGCTGATGCCGGTCTCTTCACAGCAGCAGCTGTTCTAGTAAACCCGATGAATATCTCATGAGATACGTTGCTACCCATCGATGCCCTCTGCATTCTCACGGTCTCACGACAGGGTCCTGACCTTTATTGACAACACAAAACATTATAATAGGAATATGATACTGTGTTATACATCGGAATGCAATTCATCTGCAACCCGTTTAATATGAATAATTATAATTATTTACTGAATAGGCTAATACTTACTTTCATTGGTCCTGGTCAGTTTCACCATTTGTTGTTCAATTAACACGATGTCGTGACGATGTGCGATTTAGGGTTGCCAACCGTCCAGATTTTTTCTAGATCGTACAGAAATAGCATCCTGTGTACAGAAAACGGAGGAGGGTCATTCTGGACAATGCAGTGTCCAGAAAATATAAGAATACGGAAAAAATGGAAAGTTGCACCTCTAAAAAAGACAACAGTCGTCCTGAAAAATAATAATTTATTAAAAATTGTAAGAGTCTAAGATTTACAAATTATGGAGAAAAAACAACTAAAATACACTGTGACTTTTAAAAGGAGCACCTCTGTAGCTACATGTAGCCTACACCTAAGTTGATAACACACCTTTTGTTATCGGACATCTATTTGGTATCTTTTTATGTTTATGTGCTGTCTGCTATCAAAAAGTTTTAATAATTGATTCAGTGATTCAGTTTTGAAAATTATGTTATAGAAAAAATATAGTTTTGAATCTTGTTATATTAATCGATGAGATAATATTCCTCTTCCTACTTCCTGTGCGTGTTCCGTTATAACCAAAGACCATTACGTTTCACTTAAAGGTCTTTGTTATAACCTCCATGGTATCCATACAATGACCCAGACCCTGTACCTTACTTATTTTCACATTTTACAAGTAGGTCTAAGTTCTAAATGTAACATATTTTGCAAGATACATACTATGGGATGATTGTTTACTGAGTTTCAGTCTTGTAGACCCTACTGCTACTGCATGGAGCCTCTGGTCGGGATAGCTTGCGGTGCTCCAGGGCTTGTTTAAAAAGAAATTTGTATAGCTGCAGAACCAGGAATTTTTAGTGCGGCTTTCTTTGGCGAAAATTTCTCGCCGTTTTCTGAATTTTTTTCAAGAAATGTCGCAAGTCGGCGAAAAAAACCGATTACCTTAAATTTTAAGTCTTTCTTCAGAAATTTGCAAGTCGGCGGGATCGATGAAAACTGATGACCTTTTTTAGTCATCAAATTCAATTTTTTTTTTATCTCACCCTCCTGCTTATTTTTACTGCACATGTCCTCTTTCTTTAATGGTAAACACCGACTTGCAATTACCACTTTCCAATGATTTCCACTGCACATAACTGCTTTTACAACAGCAAAAATGTATTTACAACTGCACATTTTGTGTAGAACTGCACGCTAAAAAAGCCCTGCGGTGTGCCGCTAAAGTGACCAGATCCTAATGGCTAAAATTTCCGCAAATTGTGGGGGCTCGTGCCACGTCCAGAAATTTCATAATCCAAAGTTGGCAACCCTAGTGCGATTGCTTAGAAAGCTCGAACGTCTTGTAATATAGAGAGTAGCATATCTACGGTGTCCGGACAATTCGGAGCCGGACAATTCGGAGACAGACAATTCGGACTGGACAATACGGACCCGGATAATTTGGAGGGGAACGGACATTATCCCCCCTGGACATTATCCCCCCCGGACATTATCCCCTCCGGACATTATCCCCTCCGGACATTATCCCCCCCGGTTTTTCGTAGGACATTATCCCCCCGGACATTATTCCCCCCCTTCATGTACAAATCAGGGTAAGCGTCGTGAGGGTCGGTAGTGTCAAGTTGAGCGTCGTGAGGGTCGGTTAGGGTCAGTATAAGTGCCGTGAGGGTCGGTTAGGGTCAGTGTAAGTGTCGTGAGGGTCGGTTAGGGTCAGTTTAAGCGTCGTGAGGGTCGGTTAGTGTTAGTGTTAGGGTTAGTGTTAGGGTCGTCATTAGATGAATGAACGAATTGGAATCGTATACAGTCAGTAGGCCCACAAAGGTTTGTTAACGTGATTTGAACTTCGTGGACTTATTAGCGTCAATCATTTTAGGTAATAGACTGGGGGGGATAATGTCCTACTTCGGGGGGATAATGTCCGGGGGGATAATGTCCGGGGGGATAGTGTCCGGGGGGGATAATGTCCAGGAGGGATAATGTCCTACAACCAATTTGGAGTGCATGTAAGAATCTTGCACTCCTAAGAGACGCTTACGGCGATTAAACTTTTATTTATTATTGGTATAAAATAATTATATGGCACAAAACAAATGTTGTCTGATCTTCCGAAATCAATTCGATAACTGAAATTAAGAAACTGAAATTAGTAGCTAAATGCAGTAAATTATCAACTTATAGGCATCTCATTTCGACCAATGTATTTTTAGTTTTAATGCCTGCTAGTCAGGTATTATAGATTATTAGAACAGTAATACATTTTGGGTGATGGAGATGGGTAGGCTACGAAAATCTGCAGACCTAAAAGTGGAAGTCCCATCACGAATTTTGGCTTCTAAGAATTGTCCGGTGCGAATTGTCCGGTACGAATTGTCCGGAGCGAATTGTCCGCTTCAAATTGTCCGGTTCCGAATTGTCCGGCTCCGAATTGTCCGGCTCCGAATTGCCCGGAAACCAGCCTAAACATAGGGTTTCACCTTCCTCCTGCCACTGCTTCTCTTGTTCTTCTTCCTTCTCCTCCTATTCCTGCTCCCTTAAAATGGCTGCGCGCATCAGGAGGGTTCACATGAAGTTAAGTCTTTCACTCACATTAAATTTTACCACAGGGCCATCACTTGATAAATGCATAAGAATATAGTCTTGTATGGTTATCGACAAACACAGAGGATGCAACTACGCATGAGACCTATAGGTAACTATGCATGCATATTAAATCTGCTTTTTAGCCTACAGAGAGAGAAAGAGAGACAACAAAAACAGAGAGACAGAGGGAAAGTCAAGTCAATTCAGTCTCAAACGGCAGAACACACGATCACCATTATAATGGTTTTTTTCAGACCCAATTCTGCTAATACACATTGCTATCTGCTGTTCATTCTATTCTCACAATTATTCATCCGTAAACAACTTATCAGTTCAATATCTAAATTCAAAAGCTACAGGTCACACCAAACTGATCAGCAATCAGTGAGTAAGTAAGGAAACACAAGACACGATGTCCAAACGGTTGCGCATCATAAGTAGGCCTGTGTATACCGTCTTGCACTTGATGTTATTTCTTGAGTGTTTACAGAAGGCGTATACGCTACAGTTCGTTGCGCATGAAGAGCATGGCGAATGAGGTCAAACTTCGATCTTCTTCTTTTTTATCACCATCAAATCTTTAACTGATCAGTCATCTCGATCGGAATCTCGTGAATCATTATCTGCAGTTAAAGATTATTAAAGTTATTAAAGAGGTTATTGTGGATAACGCTGATTAAGGTCAACACTAAGATCAGTCATCAGCCGTATGGTTTTCATATAGTAGTTTGTTTAAGCAACACGCATGACATGAAATGAGAGAGAATCAATCAATTCAGAGATGATTGCATCGTAACACAGTAACAATTACTGCAACATCGCAATCATATAGAAGCTAATAAAACAGTCGATTTTCTTAACCTTCCCGTTGTTGATTAGGAGACTGAACTCCATCTGTCTGACTGGAATGGATTGAGATAGGCTAATTGGGAAGCTAAACTACGAACAAGACTTGTTATACGACATTCAAGCATTCAATTACGACATTCAAACATTCAATCACATTCATGATTGCAAACTGGCAGACAAACAGATGCATGGTTTTACAGAAGGTTGTGTTGTCTAACCATCAGATACAAATTAGTCAAATATTGCTTCTTAGTCATTGTAGATTAAATCTATAATTATGATTATGATTTCGTCAGTTGGACGTTTTTAGTCATCACTGAACATTAATCAGAGACATCATCTCAGTCCGAGTCATCTTCATCTTCATCACAAAGTACAAAGATAACAAACGACAACAGTTAAACAAAGAAACCGATCTGTGTTATAATTATAATCTTCGATGACGTAAAGCAATCACAGATTAAGTAAAGTACTTAAACATAAGTACTTAAATATAAGTACTTAAATATAAGTACTTAAATGTAAAGCTTTAAAAGTCATGTAAACGTGAATATGTATAACAAATGACAATTTATACAGTCTGAATAAGAGCCTACAGTCTATTAAATTAAACAGCATGAAATAGTACACAGTACACACTTTGTGTGGTTACAGTGAAATCATGTTACGACATTTGATTGAATTGGCAGAGATGTGCATTGTAAAAAGAGAAGTCAGTGTGGACTTTACCCAGACATTATTGCCTAAAGTGTATGCATGAAATCGTGCAAATTATATTGGCACAATAGTCTAGTGATTAGTCCTGTAGACTAACCACTTATTCTTAGACATTATTCTTCTGTTCCACTGACAAACACTGTGACACACACACACACACACACACACACTAGTGACCAGTGAACTCATCTAAAAATGAGAACTTCGTCTGTACACTATTCATGAGCAGATGAAACGTCGGATGAAGTCAACGGAGAAGCGCCATCTCACTCATCTCGTGGTTGGCTTGTTATAATAGAAGACACTGATGAACGTCAACATTGACAGAACATTATTTTAAAAAGACGAATAGAGATCTTTAATTAACGAACAATTAAATTATTATACGACGTAACGAAAAAATATGGACAGCAACAATGAACTATTAATTTGCTTTTGATCATTCTCTGCTTTTCCTTCTCTTCTGCCTTTGTCTCTGCACTGTTTTCAGTCCAACGGATAATTTTTATCTGCCTTTAAATGAAAGTGCATTAATTGGTCAGAGTAGGTAAGTAAGGCATCTCATCAGTCAATAAATAAATTAGGACATAATCTCAATCTGACATTATTCAGCGAATCACATCGTCATCTGTACGTTCATCTTGTCAGTCAAAAGAGAAGAAGAATGAAATCGGTTTCTCGTTCATAGAAGAACCATTGAGACTTCATTAAATCATTGCAATCAGTCGAACAACAGTCGATTGAAATCTAATAATTAATTAATAATAATCTCAATTGAATATAAATATATTATATCTTGAGTGGATTCTGTCTATTATAGCTGAGCAAACAGTCGTCTAAATCTTGTTTTTCCTCCTGACTTTTTAGTCATCAGTCATCAGTCATCGGTTTGTAAAGCTGCCTTAATAATTCCTGGCTTCATAACCAGTCTCTCATCTTTTGCCACAGTCTTCGTTTCGACCATCGCCTTCCATCATGAAACGCTTCAAGTGCAGCATCGTTATCTCATCCGATGCAAGCTCTCTCTCTCTCCTTTTTCGCACTCCAATTATATTGAGCTGCAAACATCGAATTGGACGAAACGAGACAGAATTCGATCGGTTCATTGATTCCAGTAATAGTTGTTGCTGATCATTTAGCTGCGAGATCAATGGACTGTGATCCTCTTGGTGTGGAGCAGTTGAAGGTCAGAGTGCATTCCTTGTGACGTAATCGTCGGATCATCTGCTTCTGAAACTTTTCCTTGATCACGTTGAACTGCATGACGTCAACAGGTCGCTCAGTGAACCAGAATTTGTCAAATTCGTACAATAGATAAACTGAAGCAGAAATACAACAGAAGAAGAAGGTCACAATCTGCCTCAAAATACATGTATCTGGCCTGTCTTTCTTCTCATTTTAGTCACTTCTGCATGTATCACCTTAACCAATTCTACTGCACAAAGTAGCCTATTACCCAGGCGACATAATTGAATTGCTTCATTTGACGGACAGAATACATTAATCTAGCAACGTAGCATTTGAATGGATATATTACTCAGTTAAACAATTCAATGGCATTCATCTTACGTAGCAAAAATGTTCTGTCAATAATGAGGATTTGCAACAACAACAAACTTTCAATGCATCTTGATCTCATCAAGTGACAGTCAACCTAACTGCAATGAACTTCGTCGAAGTGGAAAGTGGGAGGGTGACCTGGTTTGGGGTCATAATCACCCGAACGTCACAAAAGAGCAATTAGCAGAAATGATAACATCAAAGCACCACAAAATGTATTCTGATCATCAAAACTGCTGAACCAAAGCAAATTGAAACAAGGATTCGGAAGAACCAATTGATTAAGAAAATCGTTTCAACTGATTGTGGCACTAAAGCGAAAGTCGAAATTCTTACCAAAGACTTTATGTAGGTCGTCTATATGTGGCTGACCAGGAACGACATTGTAGAAATGACCTTTCAGATGACCGCTGGTCAGCAGATGATGAGTGACGCCCGTCAGATTGATGGCCACAATCGCCAGAGAATAGCTGTTGAACAATCAAAAAAGACGAATTAACGTTTACTTTTACCTTCACTGTCAACGAAGAACATTGAAATAGCAAAAAGATGTGTGTGTCACTGTGTCAGCTTCAATGGACGTTCAGAATCAAAGCTATAACTGTTGTCAATCTAAAGATATTGGTCTCTAAAATTCTAAATGACCAGCAAAGTTCTTCAGTCGATAACTCATTGAACGCTACAACGCTGGTTATATGAACATGTTGGCCCACGTTTACAAGAAAATGAAGTGTCAATCGGGAAATAGCCTACGTTATTTTATTACACTACATTGCCTTAATTCAACCTGCCTTACCCTAAGCCGCATCATCTTATCTTACATTACATCTCCTAATTATCCTAATAAAATAAGAACCTTGCTATATCCTACAAGTACATTTTTTTACCTAAACCGACAAAATTATTAATGATGAGTTATGTGGTGCAGTGGTGCATCTTATTAGATCTGATGGAGGAAGATTTCTTACCCAAATTCTTTGTGATATGAATTTTTCATGAGTTGATGAGCGAGGCTGTTATAATGCGTCGCAAAATATCTGAAATAGTGATGACAAAGACATCAATAAATTACTAACATAATAATATAATTATATGCAACTCAGTGACCCAGGAAAGCCAGCTGAACAATGGTCATTCTGCTTAGAGTAACAGACAGACAGATAGGCAGGCAGACGGACGTACAGACAAATAGACTGATAATAAAACCTGGTACAAAGCGGAAACGGTGACTGATGAGCAAAGAGAGAGACAGCAGACAATGAGATGGACAGAAAGAGCGACGACAAAAGAATGAGAAACAAAGTGATAGACTGTCATTGGGGAGGGGAGGAGTGGATAGACGAATAGATAGAATGACAACAATTAACAGAAGAGACAAATAAAGATAAACTGATAATATGATTTTGTTATGTCGTAAGCTGAGAAAACAATTCAGTCAAATATTTGCTACCCTCGAAGGAACAAACAATTAGACGACACATGACAATGGAAACAAGACAATGCAATGTCATTGTCATCTGAGTCCACGTCGCATCTCTTTACCCCCTCACCCCTCCCCCCACTCCACTCCTCCCCTCCCCAATGACAGTCTGTTTACTCGAGTCCTGTTTGACTTTCCTGCTGGATATGAGAAAACCTATAGCCTACAGTATACACAATGCAGAGTAGGACTTGCCATTCTAGACTCTCACTCGTTGTATTCATGTCTAAACAATAATCTTTCATTTGACAATCGGTCAGTCATACCCTATATCATTATTCACCCTAAAGTAAACGTAAGCATCAGTTATCATCTTAGCAGCGCTTCTGCTAAACAGTCAATGCATAAAATACTTTGGTCATCTATTGTTTTATCGTCCACGATTGTTCAACCATTATAATCTATCGTTTCATTGTCTCATATAAAAAATACAGACGTACCGGTGCCAAAATGGCTTTCTAAAATTTCTTGTATATATAATGCACATAATGTATATGTATTATATATGACATAGCCTAAGTATATAATGTATTGTATATTTTTACAATACATATATGTATATAATATATATACATGTACAATTAATTATGGGCCAAGTAGAAACAAAAGTGGGTAAAACCTTAGGCATAAAACCATGATCAAAATTCAGCCACCTGAGTGTCGACTATATCAAATGAGATCGAATGATAAGAAATTTACATTGTGCAAGAGCATGCAGGCTACATGCAGGCTACGGTACAACCACACACACACACACACACACACGCACGCACGCACGCACGCATAATCATATACATCCATATATAAAAAAAACTAAATTCGCTTACCCCTCCCTTCCTGCATACGTAATATATGAACAGCACTTGTATAAAGTGTGTTACGAAACATTACAACATAATTATGATCATTGCTTACACGAGATTATGTAGCGCCAATATTCCCATTCCTCTGAAGTCCGTCATTGGATCTGATCCTTGAAATCCGATCTCTGTCCATTGCTTCGAGATTCGACTCGTCAGAAGACAATCCGGCTTCAGAGACGACCACAACTAAAACAATACATCATGCAACAGACCGTATAATATATATATTATTCAGAGATGACCACAGCTAAAACAATACCGTCTTTCTTCTGCATCTTCCTTCAGTGTTGTTTGCTTATCATTATGACAAACTGCTTTGTATGATATGTAAAGAAGTGCAAATACATCACTATAATATGTAGGTGGGTAGGTATATACAGTCTATATAAAGGTATCCGAAAATATAGCCCATTGTTTGAATGAGTATAGCAGCTGTCTAATTAACATTTCGCTAATTATAGAACGAGTACTGAGTAGTCTATATGATGTGATGTGATATGATAACTATGGTATGAAATTATTTGATATAACTTCTATGAAATTATATGAAAGATATATTATATTTGCTCATGAAAGTGATATTTTGATATGAAAGTTATATTTTGATATGAATGTGATATGTGATATTTGAATATGGTTATATGATATGAATGTGATATGCGATATGCGATATATGATCTGATATGACATGATAATGATTATGACAATGTGATGTGTGTGATGGTGTGCACATCGCTGCTTACAATAAGAAGTAGTTTTTCGTGCGTTGGATTGTCTGATGATATGACATGATATGACAATGACATAACATGACATGATATGACAATGACATAACATGACATTATATGATAATGTGACGCTGATGGTGGCAATGCTTACAATAAGAAGTAGTTTTTCGTGCGTTGGATTGTCGGATGAGTAAGTCGTTCGTCTCAGTGACTCAGCTTCTGTCTTCAGCTCATCGTAACCGTAGATCTGCTCAAGCGACGCCGTCAGGTTGGCTGAGAATCTACAGCCATATATAATAACAGAAGAGAAACTATACAGAATGTGGAAGAGAAACGCACCCAATACGCTCAGATTCAAGTGCAATGCACTAAATGACTACAGTCGTAAAAAATAGACCTACAAATGGATCCATGATAATATGGTGACAATGCCAAGGGGTGGGGGTCTCGAAAGAAGAGGAGTGAGGACAATAATATGCCAACCATGTCTAAGCAATCGTGATACAAAGGCAGACAGACGTCATTGTGCACTCTTAATAGGCAATCGTTCTCTAACAACTGACACTTATGTAGCTCTAGAACTCGGAGACACGGCTTTGAACAAATGCACGCCTAAGTGCACTACAACCAGACACTCACTGCGTCGTTTTCATGGTAACGTTGAACGACCTGTTGAGTTGTAATCAATAAAGAACCTCGTTCAACCAATGGACAAAATACATGTGCAAAGTCTTAACAACTGCAGCTTCCTCGCAATACTTATATACTTGCATACTGTTTGGAAGAATAGTCGTATACATGTAGGCTATTGCATTGTAATTTCAGTCAATCATCGACGGATTTGCATGAGTTATAAGAAATATGGTGTAAAAACTATAGTTAAAGCAGTTTTGACGACCAAAAAGAAGAGAGTGGCTATTTCCACCTCTCTGTTGTGGACTTTGTTTTATCCTCTAACTTTTTGAAAGCCTGTTTTAAGGTATCAAGATGCCAACATTTCGTGCAAAGTTTTTAAGCAGTTCATGTATACCAGATTGTCTTTCCAAATTCCTTCTATCTTTTTCTCGTAGCTGAACGCATTCTCGTTGGCTACTTCTTCGTTTCAGTTTCCCTATTCGCTTTCCCCTCTATTTATTTATCTGTCTTATCATGCATGCTGTCATTTCCTGTACATTTTAAAGTGAACAATCGCCACTGAAATCACTTTAGATAATTTATAACCGCACAATTGCTCTAAAGTCTAAAGGTGACCGCCCCCTCCTCCCGATCAGGTGGGCGTGCATGCTCTATGGTGACACTGTACAATAGTACATTCAGTCACTTGCTTCAATCATACATGTACAATGTAGGTCTTTGTGAATGACTTAACAGTATGACTTTTGCTCAAAAAGACTCTTGCCATAATGTGTTAACACGTAGACCTGCATGTACGTCACAATCCTCCTATATATATATATATATATATATATAATTTTAAATATATATATATAGTTTATTATAATCAGACCGTCTAATATATTTATTCCAGCTATAATTTAGCGGCGTTTTACTCGCGTTATATATATATATATATATACCTAGATAATTATAATAAGTACTTTAATGAACAGATAAACATAAACTGGCGATGCTAAAGCAATGACAGATAAATAGGAATTGATATATAGTGAATTTTTTATCCTCTGCGGAATAGAAATTGGAGTTCGTTGTTTAGAAGGTGAATTTCATCGGGATCTTCAAGGAAAAAAGGTCTGATGACTATAGTTTTGGCTTATGCAAACCAGAAACTGATGGCAAATTCCAGCACACATTCATAGACTTATGTGGAGATTCCAACATTTCCATACCATAATCATTGCCAAGCGATTCTTAGTTTAAATAGACCTATATGAGAAGTAGGATCCATCACGTGAATGAACTAATATAGAAACAACGGTCAAACACGCATAACACGAAACTAAAGATGTAGACGCATAAAACTATTTATGAGGATATCAATGGGAGGGGGTAGGTGATGTGAAAGTCGAAAATAGAGAAATGTGTTAATGAGGCATTCAGAAAAGATCTTACACGAAACCGTAACCTGCTGCAGTATTATCTATAATAATAATAAAGAAGAAACTATGTGTGTCTGTGTGTCTGTGTGTCTGTCTGTTTGACCGGAATGCATTTCCACAGTTTTCGAGCTTTTCACTCCAAATCTTCACTAATGTGTCCGTCTGGGCATGAGACGCAAAGTTGGCGGGTTTGCGAATCTCCCCCATCATGGGGGCAAAAATGGGGGGCGAAACCCCCCAAATTTTTTTCCATAAAATTCAGGTATTGATTTCAAACTTTGCACCTAGACAGAGGGCCATCGAAACCACCCAGTTGGGTGGTTGGCGAATCTCCCCCACCACTGGGGTCACGATGGGGGAGGCGAAGACGGCAGTTTATTAAACACCTTTTAAAACGCTTGCATGGTCATTATATAATTGGCGAAAGGAGTTCACGAAAACCCAAATTTCACGAGTGGTGTACAGGTGGTTAGGTCGGAGTGTGGTGGGGTGTTGTCGGTCGGGTGGGTGGGTTTGGGTTTGGGGGTGGGGTGAGAGGGATTTTTTCTCTCCAAAAAATAAAATTTCACCGGGTGTACCGTTGGAGGTTGAAGGAGGGTGGGGTGGGGGCGAAGATGGGGTGGGGTTGGTGGAGGGGTGGGTTGGGATGGGCGGGATTGGGGTGGGGGCGGGATGGAGGGTAGTGTGAGGGTGGGGTGGTGGGGTGGAGGAGATAGGGTGGGGCGGTTGAACGGGGTGGGGTGGGGGTTTGGGGTGGAGGTGGGGGTGTGGTGAGAGGTGGGGTGGAGGGGTGGGATGGAGGCGGGTGGAGGGGTGGGGGCGGGTGGAGGGAGTGGGGTGTACGGAGTGTGGCTTTGGGGGTGGAGGTGGGTTGGCAATGTGGAGCGTGGAAGGGGTAGGGTGGGGCGGGTGAACTGGGTGGGTGGACAGGGTGGGAGTTTGGGGTGAAGGTTGAAGGTGTGGTGAAGGCGGGGTGGAGGTGTGGCGGAGGGGTGGGGTGTGGCGGGTTGAGGTGTATGGGGTGGGGTGGAGCTTTGGGGCGTGGAGGTGGGGGAGGAGGTGGGGGGTGTGGTGTGGTTGGGCTGTTGCCGGGTTGAGGGGTGGGGTGTACGGCGTGGGGGTGGGACTTGAGGTGGGGTGGAGGTGGGGTGGAGGGGTAGGGTGGAGGCGGGTGGACGGGGTGGGGGTTTGGGGTGGAGGTGTTGTGGGGGTAGGGTGGGTGGAGGGGTGGGGTTGTACGGGGTGGAGGGGTGGGGTTGTACGGGGTGGTGGAGGTGGGGGTGTGGTGTGGTTGGGTTGTGGCCAAGCGGGTCGTATCCTAAATTTCCCGGGCAACGCCGGGTACCCCTTCTAGTAGGCTATAAAATAGTATAAATATTATTATATGCAATTCACGCAGCGCTGCTCGTCGCACTTGGAATAGCGCCTACGCCCTATAATGCAATAGTAGGCTATGCATGACATTTCATGTACATTGCACATTGTACATTGTACATTGAACATGTATTTATGCAGAACATTGTTAAAACTAAACGCTGCATGCTTAGTTCTCTTCTTATATTCTTTGCTGATAATTATACGTAAATTGGTCAATAGCCAGCAGTGACCTGACGAGGGACTGACCGCTCGTAATAGACATGCAATTCAGTCTGCAGTTATTATCCAAAGGACGGTGAAGCACTTGCATGCGCTCCAGCCTCTGCATGATATAACCTCTGCATGCAGTGATGAAGACTTAAGTGAAAGAGTATCAACGGTCATCGTTAGTGGAAAATGCTTTATCGATCAAATGTCGGACAGAGAGAGATGATGATGAAGATGATGATGATGAAGAAGAAGACGGTCAACGACGAGACGACATGAAAAGACATTCAGCATCAGCAGCAGCATCAGCACCAACTGTAGCAGCAGCAGCAGCTGAAGACGGGGCTTCACTTAGCTTCAGTGCTCCTGCGGCTGCAGTCCATATAATAGAGTCGTTCGTCCCTTCTTCACAGATTCAAGCAGTCGGTATATACTTAAGCTCAGACTAAGTCAGCGGCTGCATTAAGATGTCGGATGGAGCATTAGTAATCATAGCTGCAGATGTCTCGGACATGTTAAGCTCTGGAAGCAATGAACGAATGAATGAATGAATGAACGAATGAATGAATGAATGAATGAATGAATGAATGAATGAGGCAATAACAGAGCTTTTATGCCAAAGCCATGCAGGTCAACCAAACGGAAATAGGACTGTGTACTATGGACTCCATCATATGACCTTGACTGGACACACAACTCACAAAGGAGCATCATAAAAGGTTCAGATTCAGCAGCGCTATATGCGGCTTATACGATAATATTATACCAAAACGACAATGTATACCATTGATGGTCATTGGTCAACTGAATTTCTGACATTGTTTGTGATCAGAAACAGTGATTAGGCTAACAAGACAGGAAGCGGAAAGGAAGGGTCAAAAGAAAAGCGCATAGGGAGAAGGTTAAGCAGCAGGAGCAGAAAGAGGCAACAGACGAGAGGTCGAAATCAAAGAGGAAACTGAAGAGCAATTAAGAATGATGGATGAAATAAGAAATGGAAGAAACTATAAGACGAAATGACACTCCAGGAGGACAATACGAGTCATAGAAAACGAGTATATACACATTCATCGGGAAGAGAAAGAGCATGGACCTAAGCAGAAAAGATGGAGAATAAGAATGATAAGCTATAAGAAAGAGGGCTGCAGAGAAAGGTATGTAGCTATTATAATTGAAGAGACTCGATCCTAACGAGAGGACGTCAATTAGTTTTGATTGATTTATGTAATGCATGGTCCGTTGGAAGATTTTCATTTCGCCAAGTTCATACTTCGTGTATACAAAAATGTGAAGAGAGAACATCGTGATTATAAACAAATGATATGATATCAGCAAACTCGGAAGGCAAGTGCGCGTAGCAAAGGACCACCCAAGTAGATTATGCAAATGAAAACTAGAACTTAAGTTCACATTCACATTAGAAATCCATAAAAAGAAATCTTACAAATATTTCAGACATGAGGCGCTGATACCGTGGAACAAACACATGAATGAAATGTGAGACAAACAGACAGACACAGACAGAGACAGACAGACAGACAGACAGACAGAGACATTTTATGTCTCCAGCAGAGTCCAGCTGTAATGCCAGCTTTGTTTTTGTTGTCAGAACTCTCTCCTCTTGCAGGAAGATTCTGTATCAGTCATCATAGACATAAAGACATCAATAAACATAGTCTATATATTATAAACAACTACAGCTTTTCCAATGTATACCATTGAACGAGCGTAAGAAGAACAGTGAAAAAGAGCATGCAAGATCTCATAAAAAAGATAGCTAAGTGTATGATATCGGTTGATCTGTGAACTTTATTCGTTTAGATCTTGAAATGTAACCATGCAGTGTACACCAGGTACACCTATAACCTTATAAGCTAATATTGATCACATCTAGAATTCCTTATCGCTCACTTTTGCCTTCGCCTCTGACCAATCTCTCCTGCTCTATACATGTACATGTAGTCACCGCTCCAACCTCTCGCACACAGAAGTGCATGGCCCCCGCTGCATTCGACTTATGCGTCACTATATAGAGTTATAGACTGCATGGTTTCGCTGTCGTTACCTCCATTGTGTATGCACCCAAAATTTCAATACTCTTTTTTTTCAACGTAACGTTAATCTAACCGGCTACAGTTTAATACAATAGTCTATATTCCGAGCCAAAAAATTTAATACCTTCGGGAACTCTGTATAGCGTATACCATTCATCTATTCCCGCTCTACGCTCCATCGTATACACTACTTGCTTCAACTTCTCCAACCGATTCATATACACAACACACGACTTCGAAACCTGTAAATTGTCCATTCCTCACTTCCACGCAGTCATCATCACCTGTGCCTTGATTATAATCTCCTCAAATTATCATTCCACATGTTTTTCATTTCAAATAATAATCGTCAGGAATTCCTGTCCTTATACATGTCTTTTATATAGGTCCTATCTATCGAATCTGTTGCCCTCCAAGTTTTTTCTTAATCGACAAAACCCACCTTAGCAGCAGCAGCAGCACTGACTTTTCTTTTTGCATGGTCTCTGCATGACAAAGGGACTCAGAACTGCCATTTACCATCATTGGAAAATATGACATAATGCAACGCTCTTGAAAAAGCTGGTGCCCTGCTCGTATAGCTTTAGAATATATATAGCGCTTTAGAACTGATGAGTTTATATACGATTACAATAATATGTTTAGAAATGAATGTAAGACTGACGATGAAATCTTGTCATTTCCTGGATGATTCGTTCGAATGATTTCGTCAACTGCTTCTTCCACTGACAACGTGTTGTCTGAGAGGAGACGTTTCCACGACTGGTGCTTTGAGTTGCGCAACAGCAAATCTAAACACACACAGATCATACAAGACTATACATACGGCTATAAATGAATTCAGAACATAACTAATGTATACCTGTACGTATACAGTCAGTAATGAAAGCAATCAATAAAAATCATGCAGTTATAAGCCAAAATAATGGACAAAAGCGACAAGCGACGTATAATACATGATGCATTGAATGAAAACATTCCAGAAAACAGCAATGT
>OX243818.1:30623801-30668801 GCA_945859605.1 Lumbricus rubellus
GACCGTCGTAGTCTTAATCAGAGAGCCACACAACGAAGGCTGAAAGCTCATGCACAGCTGCAGCCTACAGCCACCGCCGCCGCGTCATCGGCCTACGCTCGGCCTAACCAAGACTAGCCCGTCATAAGCCCACGCATCAGCAGCAGGCCAATAATAAGCCTAAGCATGAGCCAGAAGCCTAGGTCGCAGCCTGACACTCTTCAGCCCAGGGCAAACAAAAACACTGAAGTGAGTGGGCGATGCTGCTGCCTTCTTCTTCATTATTATTATTAGTAGTATTAAATGTGCTTTGCTTGATATGATCCGAACTGAATGTTTTGCTGACTGGCTCACGCTGCATGACTGCCGTCCTACGCGGAAGGCTGCATCGTGCCAGCTTTGATTCAGCAGAGTCAATATACAGGGTGGCTCAAAAAAAATGTCCCACCAGGAAAAATGCAATTTCTCCGCAGCCAATCGAGATTATTCTATGAAAATAGCAGGATTTATAGAGGAAAGAATTTGCAACAATCCCTGAAAATCTCAATATTGAATCTGTATTACTTCAGAAGTTACAGCTGTGCAAAAATAGTTTTTCATTTTTTCGAATTTCCGCAGAATCACATTCCAATACATGCGATTTCTTTAAGATTTTTTGGCAAATTACAGCAAACAAAGTGATGATGATGTCATATGACCTCACTACGAGCTATACAGAAGCTGTTTATGAAGCAAGCTATTAGTATTTGGTGATATTTTATTGATTAAGGTCTCAATTTGTGAATCCCATACTGAACGTCATGGACAAAGTTTCTGCGGAAGATAAAATGGGAATTCAAACGTTGCGTGAGCAGAGACTGGGATATCATGCGATCATGGCAAAATCCCCAATGAAAAGAGGACACTGAGCTCAATGAAAGCTATCTGCAAACATGTTTATGTAACGAAGATCAGATGTTGGAAGCGAGGCAGGAAGTGGTCGCTTGGTCTGATGGAAAAAGCGCGATATTCACGAAGTTCGCTTGGTAGTCGAAGGCATCAAGTTTGCAAAGCACATCATGGTTTCAGCATCAGCTATGCTGGCGTATGTTACGGCTGCAAGGAAAGACTGCACTTCATCCCATTCAGTAGGCTAAATGTCAAACTTACCGTTAAACTCTGTTACCCAGACTCATTGAACACTGAAGGTGTGTTCAAACATCTGGTGTTATTTTTCTGCAGGACGGTGCGCCTGCTTGCTCGCACGGCGAGGTTGATTATGATGCGCTACCATATTGCCATCAACTGCAGTAAATTTATTGGCAAAGGTGACTAACAACCTCGCCAGACCTTAGTCCTCTTGCTTATCACGTCTGGGGAGCTATGCTGGAACGCTGCAAGACATTTCATCCCAAGTTGGAGAACATTGGCTAACTGAAGGAAGTCTTGCTGCTAATGTGGGATCAGTCGTCGCAGGACTCGATACACAAGCCCATACTGAACTTCACAAAGAGTATTCGAGGTCGTAATAAAGCAAGAATTGGACCATCCCATCATACTCTAAGATAAACTGTAAAACAGAATTCTGAGGTCGTAATGAGAGTGATATTATTTGGCATGGAAATCTACAAATGACGTTTATTTTTCCGCGGATATTTGAAAAAACGGAATTGAAAGTTTAAAAAGCTGTAACTTTTGCAAGCATGAAAAATCTCAAATGAAACTTTCAGGGATTGTTGGAAATTCATTCCCCTACAAATTGGGAAATTTTCGTAGAAAAATTTCAATCGGTTGCGAAGTTATCGCATTTTTCCCGGTGGGACATTTTTTTTTGAGCCACCCTGTATATTTATATAGGCCTACCTGCAATTTATGCACATGCAATTTTCTGCAATTTTCTGCATATTATATATATTATATATATTATATATATATATATAAAATATATGAGATATATTACGAAGTAACGACGATGGACTGACGGAGGGGAGGCAATTAAACAGCGGGCATGCTTTATCTCACAAGCACGAACGAATAACCTTCGCTGTTTCGCTCGAAGGGAAGCCAGAGAACGGTTCACTGATGACGTCTTATTTTGACGGACAAACAGATAAATAGACAGACAGACAAACAGACACACAGACAGACACACAGACAAACAGACAGACAGATTGATTTGTCTAAGCACTTACAACTGGAGTTACTGGACCACAAGATAAGGATTAACAGATCAATATTATAATTAGAGTGGATGATTAATTGACTACATGAGTGATTGATTGATTGATTGATTGATTGATTGATTGATTGATTGATTGACAAAGCAAAGTGAAAATGAAATCATGAAGGAATTAGTGAGTGGTTTAAGCAATAATTAATTTCGGTAAATAGCCTACCTTCGATCTGAAACAAAAATTCCACTAATACGAACGCAAGTTTTGCTCTCACTTCTTCTTTCACAGCTTTCCCGTGAGTTCATGTACATGTAGTTCACTAAGTGCCTTTTGGGCCTGATTTCTACAAATTATTATGATAATATAGTTTAAAAGTAAAATGATTTCTACTAATTATTATGATAATATAGTTTAAAAGTAAAATGATTTCTACTAATTATTATGATAAAATTAGAATGCAACCGATAGAGTTAAGCCTCTTCTCGATTGCACAAAGAGACTGCGGTTGATTGGCCGGTGCATGGATATTAGTCGAGTCAATCCATCACCAGCGTTGGTTTTTTTCATTACGGTCGTCCATCTATTCTAGGGTGCTGGATTCAGGCACGCACACGTGTTCTATAATGTAATTCTAGGCACCGCGGTCCTTCCGTTTGCCCCTTCATCATCTTCTTCTTCTCACCCTCATCTGCATATAGTATTACATATTATGTGGCTGTGGCTGCTGCAGCCGTCATGAGCTGCAGAGATTATTGCTGCTGCAGTCGATCATCTTTTCTGTTTATGCTCCTATCGATGATCGCGCCGTCTCTTCCATCCATCTATGCAGGATCATGGCACCGGAAGTTGCACGTGACACCTGCCAGGTCACGTGACAGGATGCTGCGTCTCTCCAACATCTCAATGATTCTCCAATCATCTGCTCCACATCGTTTCCAGATTTGTCGGTTATTATATTGCATGTAAATAATATGTATACGAGCGATGTGTTTGTATACAAGCGCGCGTCAGTGATGAGCTGAATGTATGTAGACAAATTATTGTATACGGTTATAACAGGTGTCCGAACACCCAACGAAACGAACATCATAAGCGCGTGACCCATGGGCGCCCGCACATAGGGGCAAGGGGGGGGGCACTTGCCCCCCCCCCTGGAAAAGTGAAACTTATTTTTTTAACTACTACTTTTGAGTTTTTAACAAATTTCTTCGCATTAAGACACTAATCATACGAATGATACACATGTGAAAGTGATAAATTTACGTTTAGAAATCTCTATAGAAATAAATGTAGGCTATAGGCCTAATTATATATAATAGTGCCCTTCATGGACCTACTTTTTAACATCTACTTTTGGATTTTTAACCAATTTTTCGCAAAAATAATACACAAAATGAAACTGAGAAATTTGCATTAAAAACGTCTTTGAAAAAATACCCGTGTTTCTAATTTCCAGCGCTGTATTTAGCATGCTTTTGTCACTGAAAAATGTAACCGTGACCACCGTAGAATTTTTGCCCCCTCCTGCAAAATTTTCTGCGGGCGCCCATGACTTACTTAGACTTAGACTTAGTTCCTCCAGTTCCGATCGGAACATTGGTCGACAAGTCCTCGCCACTCCGCACGGTCGCCAGCCACCACCTCCGCCTCGTCCCAGCCCAGTTCCATCCGCTCCAGGTCCTTCCTGAAAGCGTGTCTCCAGGTGTTTCTTGGCCTGCCTCTTTTCCGTTTACCACCCTTCGGCACCCAGTTCAATGCCGTCCTTGCAATCCTCTCCTTTGGTAGTCTAAGGATGTGCCCAGCCAACCTTCCCCTTCTCCCCATGATGATGTACTCAAGATCCTTCGTCCCCGCCATTGTTAGCACCTCCTCGTTTCTGATGTGGTCCTTCCATGAGATGCCAAGGATAGATCGTAGGCATCTCCGGTGGAAGACATTTAGTTGTTTTGTTGTCTTTGCTGTTGTCTTCCAGGCCTCACTTGCATAAAGCACCACAGGCAACACCAAAGACGAGTACAGTCGAAGCTTCGTGTCTCTGCTCAACGTTCCTGATCTCCACACGGTTCTCATTCTTTGGAAGACCGCTGCTGCCTTGCCAATTCTTGTCTTGACATCCATCTCTATGCTCCCATCCTTTTCCATATAACTTCCCAGATATGCAAAATTGTCGACATATTCTATGGTTTCCTGTCCGCCTATATACATAAGTACACCCTCATCTGATCAGGCGCTGAAGCATCAATGAATCTTACCTAATAGAAATTCTCATCCCCATAAAACAATTTCGTGTAAACTGTAGGCCTGATCATTTAATGTTTAAATTTTTTAATATTTTGGAGATTTTAATTTTCATTATTCCTCCTACTAAGAATTTTATTTTGGTCCCTGGCTCCCCCCAACTTTCAGGACATGGTTGCGCCTATGTCCTCATCCACCATATCCATCCAACGTTTCCTGGGCCTGCCTCTTCTTCTCCTCCCATGCACATACCCCTGCAGTGCCACTTTTGGATATATCTTCCGCTCTGCATTCTGATGACATGTCCGTGAGTTATTGAAATGAGGTCTAAAGACTAATTAATTAATACTGGCGCACCAAAATTTAATGTCTCACTCGCATATAATTATGTCGCTAACTGACTGTCTAACTAACTTGCTCACTCGACTTACTCAGATTTCATTCATAAACGTGAAGCTAAACGTGAAGCTAAACGTGAAGAGTGGCATTTGATCTGGTGCATGCATGAGAAAGAACCCGGATTATACGTCGATTGATCAGTTGAAATGAAAGACTTAACGAAGATCAACATAATCATATAATTTTATTATTTTTAATGGATCATAAGTTTACAATAGTTAAGAGCAGAACATGTCGTCTGCTTTGAAGAGACTCATGAGTTGTTCTTCGAAGTAAGATGTCGATTCATTTCGTTGAATATTCATCAACCTCTCTATTATAGGGCCTACAGGAACAAGAAAAAGAGATAGACTCTATTCATTATTAGTTGCCATTAGCAACGACCATGAAAGGGACGACGGAGCCTAGGAGGAGGAGGAGAAGAAGGAGGAGAAGAAGGAGGAGGAGGAGGAAGAGGAGGAGGAGGAGGAGGAGGAGGAGAGGAGGAGGAGGAGGAGGAGGAGGAGGAGGAAGAATGAGTAGGAGGTAGGGAGGAGCACAGTCCGCGTGTTGAGATGATTTCGATGTAATTTAGATGACGGCTGTTCTAAACATTTACCAGAACCTTCAACCTTCCATCCTCTGATTCCTCTCATCTGTTGTTCTGTTATTCTCTTCTCTTCCGTTATGTTCTCATGTACTGCCGCCCAACATCCTACCCTTCGGGTTTTTTTCCTGCTAAACCGTAACCGCCCTCAAAGGCGACTGGTAACAAAGGGAAGCAGGCAGCCATTCCTCTAAGCCGCGTAGGCCTTGGCCTAGAAGGCTCACACGTCACAACGAGGAGAAGCGGCTGTGAAAACTTGACCTCAGGCCGACTGCGGTCATAGCGTTGGGTGGATTGAGTTTGCGTTGGAGGGTTTTCTATCCGTATACACACAAAGCGCTTCCGCTGTTTAAAACGAGGCCTGTTCGATGGCCTGCAGGGCTCTCTGCGCATGGCATCCTTCCTTCTGCCCCCTCTCCACTCCCCACTCCCCTTATCATCTCACCCTATCTAACATCTGCTTTATTCGACAGTGGAGTAGGGGAGCTAGGGTGCACTGGTGTATTTGCTTGCAACTCAGTCAACTCAAGAGAAGAGCGACGCCGAGAGTCTCTTCGATGGCCACATATGTGTATGTATTGTATTGTATTGTATTGTATTGTATTGTATTGTATTGTATTGTATTGTATTGTATTGTATTGTATTGTATTGTATTGTATTGTATTGTATTGTATTGTATTGTATTGTATTGTATTGTATTGTATTGTATTGTATTGTATTGTATTGTATTGTATTGTATTGTATTTTATGTTTGTACATGGAGTTATAACGATGGTCGAGACTACACTAGACAAATGAATCTCTAAAGCCATTCAGTACTCAGCAGCACGATTTCATCATCACCCGACTCTTTAATTGACCACGAAGCACACAATGCTATGCTCACATCGCCTACAAGCATACACGCAGACACACACAGGCGTCATTTACCAGTCAGAGCCGAGGAGGAGGAAGAGAAAGAGGAGAAGGAGGACAAAGAGGAGGAGGACAAAGAGGAGGAGGACAAAGAGGAGGAGGAGGACAAAGAGGAGGAGGAGGAGGATGTAGAGGAAGTATGGCGAACTGAATGGTAATTAATAATGTACCAGTAATTAACTCGTTTTCGTTCAAGCGCCACTGAACGGTTGAGGCGTAGAATGAAGAAGATGGGGTGGAGGATAGGGTAGGATGAGGAGCAGTAGGATGGGAAAGACATCCACAAGGATAGAGGAAGACAGAGGAGGATTAAATAGAGGAGTATAGCGGTGAAGGGTTAATTGGATCGTATGTTGAATGAGCAGGATAGAGAGAGACAGACAGACAGACAGACAGACAGACAGACAGACAGACAGACAGACAGACAGACAGACAGACAGACAGAGACAGAGAGCATGAAACGAAAAAGAAACAATCTGAGAAAGCAGAAGAAGAGACAACAGTTAATGAAATGGTTGAGATCTGTTTGAGATGGAAAGAATGTACAGAGGCTGCATGAAGAGTGAAGAGTGGCATAGGCTAATGAATATAATTCATAATAAGACGAGTTCTTAGCTAAACAGCGAACTAATAAAAAGCAGTTCAGTTTGAAAAGCCTCTTCAGTCCGTTGTGTCTATCATGTTCCATTTTGTAGTTCTGTTTACATAATTACCAATGTAAACATCGGATGCGATTACACTGTACATGACAGGGTGTGCCAATAAATTATCACATGCCCTCTCCTAATTGTAGACTATTATAGGTCTTATCGGACCGGAAACTTCTTATTTGAGTAGCTTTGCTCTTGGGTTAGATTTCGACAGTTCCGGTGTAAATAAAACACGCGAGCAGGCTATTTCATTGGGTCAATGGGATCCCGCGTTATATCTCGTATCAATTAGATCAGTGGTCTCAAACTCAAGTCATCATTTGGGGCCGCTAGAGCATTTTAGCAATTCCGTTTTTGTTCGTTGTTTAGAAGGCTTGAGCAAGAAGTCTGCGCAAGTAGACTAATATCAAGTCACTGCAATGTGTAAATTAATCTTGCAAACCGACTATAGATATATAGATCTAACTATATATATATATAGTTATATATATATATGTATATATATTCTATCGACTGTTTGCCGATAGATCGACGTCGTCATATTGTCTAGTTCCGAGGAGAGCATAGCCTACACTGCCTACAGTCATGTCGGTCCTTCGACCTCAATCGTCGTTTTTCTTCCTACAGACACCAGAAATGACACCATGCCATGGCGACTTCCACTGCGTGCTTCTATAGCGTTGCTATAAGCTTACATGTTGTATACATAGACAAATGCCACGATTGTTGTCTGTGTAAATTCTGCTGGTTGCAGTCACCTATGGCCACTGCTGTGTGTGTGTGTGCCCTCGTTCCGGTCGACTAAGTCTCCGTTTAAGTGGAATCAGATCCGCAGAGAATGCCTAGGCAACCGGCCATACATATTATACTAGACTATAGGCTAGCTGTAGTATGTGTCTGACATTACCCATGCGCTGCCAATATTATTCTGCATGGATCTATAAGATTGACTTATTAAATTTACATTAATTGAACTTATTTTGTACA
Source organism: Lumbricus rubellus (assembly GCA_945859605.1). NCBI lineage: Eukaryota > Metazoa > Annelida > Clitellata > Crassiclitellata > Lumbricidae > Lumbricus > Lumbricus rubellus. The sequence goes on from OX243818.1 coordinate 30,631,709, forward strand.
TTACCCAAAGCAATCTTTAGCTTTAGACTGATTACTCTTAATAATTGGATAGTCGTAGCCTATCTTTAACGGCTGCAGTCGTAGAAATCTTAAATCTTCTTTTGGTTCCAATGAATGAAAACTTGGATGGATAAACTTATCTAAAAGTGAGTCAAACTTCTCTTTCGTTTTAATTTGTCGGTTCTTCAGCCGATGATCACACATACATTTAGTTAGGCCTACAGACATTATTGGCTGCTAATGACAGCCATTCGATAAGTAGACTCGGTCTGCTGCATGTGAGTCCAGCTCAAGATGCATTGTCTAATCTAATGCATGTGTATTGTGTAGGCTTATATGCATTAGGTCAGTAAGTGCTATACGGTGTACAAGGATCAATAACAAAATGCTTTACGATACTGTGTAGTCAATAAATAATTATTTTGTTGTCAGTGTAAATGCGACCTTGTTAAAAAGCTTGAACACTCATTTCATTGCTCTTCCGTGTTCCTGATTTATTCACTATCGATATTAGGCCTATAGCCTAGCTTTTTAGACTTTCGAAGCAGGTATACTGAGTCAGATGTAGGCTATATTTTTAAGTGTAGTCAAAATTTTATAAGGCATTGGATGAAAATTCGTTGAATGGGTTTTACGTTGGCTGTGTTCGATCGAGATGACCAATCAGTTTTCATCTATCGAATATTTTTTAATTGGTTTTGTTTAAGCTATTGATGAAATTGTTTATCATAAACTCTAGCAAATAGGCCTAGACTTCTTGCTATAGGCCTACTTGAAAAGAATTGGCATAATTTATGATTAAGGTCCATTTAATTGCTTCTTATGTTTAACACTGAGTAATAACGGCGACGTTTCTCAGGCTGCAGTATAGGAATAATATGAGATGCAGTTGAAGCAGAATTCTCGAAGCATCTGTCTGACTCTGCCTTGACCTGGATTTTAACAACCTAATTTTTCTCTCTCTCGACTGAGGTATAACGTATGAAATTGCCAAAAATAATCTGAGTCCTATATTATTCTGTTTTGTAAGGATCTCTATTATTATACTATATAATCAAGTTGAAATTCCCAAATGCTTTTCTTTCTTTTTGATCTCAGGTTTTACTTCCAAGAAACAATTTTGCTCTGAAGAATCGACCGATCTACTATCGAGAGCCAGACGAGTTCAGCAGATCAGCCAATGAATGTCGCTGATTCGATGATTTGCCAATAATCATCATCATCATCATTGCAGTTGACATCATCCGTTGATCGAAGAAAATCGAAGAAGTCAGAGGGAGGAGGAAGGGCAGACGATCGGCAGAATGGCAGCAGCTGGCAGCAACAACCGGTTGCTTCGAAAGGAAGTGGAGTCGTTAAACACGAGGTTGAGAAAGTTCAACCAGGAAAATGACGATCTGCTGCAGAGGATGAGTGATCTGAAGTTCGAGAAGGAACGAAAGGAGGAGGAGTTCGAACAGGAGAAGCTGATTCTTCGCACGAGAATTCGAGATCTGGAGAAAGACAAACAGGATTTCGGTCATCAGTTGGATTCAATTCGAAGGGAATTGGACGAGAAGGGTCGGATAAGACAAAAGAAGGCGTCGCTGGAAGATGAGGAAGTGAGTAGGAGGCAGATGGAAAACCAGAGGCAGGAGCACGTACGGCGGGAAAGGGAACTGCTCGAACGATTGAACAGCTTACGAATGGAAAAGGAAGCGAAGGAGAGAGGGTGGAAGAAGGAGGTGGAAGAGCTGAAGGTGTCGGTTCATTCAACGCAGAGGACGATCGATGAGATGAGATCAATGGAAAAGGATCGATTGATGGCAAGCAGAGCTCTTCCGATGGACGAAGAGAAACGATTGAGAGAGGAATTGATTGAGATGAAGAGAGCGATGGAGTCAGATGCGAGGGACTTGAAGGATGCACTCAGAGAGAATGAGGAACTGAGGAGGAAGGACTTAGACGGACGCAATGAATTGGGACAGCAGAGACGTGGTCGAATGGACGAAGGACTAAACGAAGTGCTACGGATGAAAGAAAGAGAATTGGATGAGGCTAGAAGAGAGATCGATCGACTTAAGAATAATCGCAGCAATGCATTGGATCATCATGCATCGTCAACTGAGAGAGAAGCCTCACTTCGACGCGAGATCGATCGACTCACTGCCATGGTTGACACCAAACAGAGGCTTCTGGATGAGGAGGCGACTAAGGACCAGGACAGACTTCGTAGAAGAGCAGATCTGCTGCTGAACGATGAACACAGGGATCGGGCGACGAATCTTGAACACGAAGTGAACCGACTGAACACCATGCTGACCTTGAAGGACAGACAGCTGCAGGACACGAGGAAGGAAGCGCTGCGGCTACAGGAAGAGCTGGTCAGCGTAAAAGGAAAGGTCAGCAGTGAGAGAGAAGAAGAGGAACGACTGAAGAAAGAAGTGGACAGACTAGCGGTCAGTGTCCGGTCAAAGGAGTTGCTTCTGGAGGAGAGTCGGACAGCGAAGGAACAGCTGGAAAGAGATCTGCGGGAGACTCGCTCTTTCCTCAAGAGTACGTCGGACACAAACCAGGATTTGGTCGACAAGAACTTGGAGTTGGAGCGAGCGTTGGCTAAGACGAAGACGGAACGAGAGCAGCAGAGAGGTCCTGATGAGAAAGTCAGTCCATATCTGAGAAATCTTCTCAAAGAACAAGAGTCACACATCGAAGATCTGCAAAGACAAGTGGGTACGATAAAGACAACTATCATGGACAATGCGAAGACGAAACAGTTGGCCATCCTCGCTGCAATGCCAGAGATGGAATCGGACGACAAAGAGATGAGACAAGGTGGTGAAGGTCTTCTTCACGAGTTGAATCAGGCGAAGAGAAACCTCGACTTCAGCCAGAGACGAATCTCACAGCTCGAGAATTGGATCGACGAGATCTACACGACGACGGGCGTCATCTCAGGCGGCGGCCCAGGCGGGGGCGGTGGGGGCGGAGGCGGTGGGGGCGGCGTAGGGTCCGTCGGACGACCGATGATGGGTCGGCGGCTGCAGCAGCAGAGGACGTCAGGAGATCACCGATCGGTTCTGGCCGCCGCTTCGAAGAGGACAGCGAGGGGCGTGGGTCTGCTTGCTTTGCCTGGAATCGCGGATATGGATGAGAACACATCGCTGGAAAGAAGCTATTCCAATCTGATGAATTCCAGCAGACGAACAAATGCCAATCGCAGAAATCGACCGACCTGGAATTTTACAACCTCGACGTCATAACTCTTCTATCTCTTGATCCATAGTATTGCATAGTACAATTATTGAATGTATACCAACAACTGTTGCTTTAGGTTTATCGTGTTTAATTCCAAGGACTTCCAACACTCTTGCGATGTTATCCATGCTAGACGTTCGGGTCATAGCTAATCTGCCTGTTTTAAAAGTGCTTTGTCTATGATTCATTTCATTCTTATTAATTTCATGATCATGACTTTATTAGTCTTCTTTTTCATCTTTGAAATTTTTAGTCTTGACTCTTCGCATTCGTTACTGCAGTATTAGACTTACTATAGGGCCTAGGCCTGCTATTTTTCCTTTTCTTTCTGCTTCTAGTTTTGTCTTCTTCTTCAATCATCGACTATTAGACTTTTTGAAACGACGCCTTTCTCGCCGACTTCCATGTGAGGTTGTAGGCATATAAATTATGTAGGCCTATGCTTCATATAAATGTAATAATATTATTGTAGGCATAATTACGACAATTTAAACAGCATTGTAAGTGGCACTAGGGTACTACTTGTATGATGTTTTACCTGAAGAAATTGACCTATGGAGTTGGAAGGTCATGAGCGCCAGTATAGCCTACTGCAACCTCAACTGATTTGTTTTGTAATGATAATCGTCACCGTCACCACCACCGCCGCCGCCACCAACACAATCACCGCCACCAAAGGGCGGATCCAGGGGGCAATCCGACCATGCTCTCCCATTTAGAACTGCCCATGTATTGTGCCCCCCCCATTTGGTTTCAACAAGTGTTTTCGGACAATGCATAACAAGGACATTTCGACCAAATGACTAAAAAACGGTCATCAGCTTTTTTGACGGATACGAAAAAAATCCGCACCCAGGGCAAGAATTTTTGGCCCCATCCCGTCCAAAGTTTCTGTATCCACCCTTGCCGCCACCACACCACCACCACCATCATCACCACCAACACCACCACCCCACCACCACCACCCCACCACCACCACCACCGCCGCCACCAACACAACCACCGCCACCACACCACCACCATAATTACCACCAACACCACCACCACCCCACCAACACTAACACCACCACCAACACCATCATCATCGGCACTTTTAATGTTTCCATTCATCATCGCGACGTATCAAATCTAATCTCAGAATCTCCGTTGAATAACAGGAGATTGAATCATTGAACTCGACTATGCCAAGACAACCTCAAATGGCGTTGAATCCGCCCATCGAGGTAGCCAATAACAGGACCTGGTGACAAACTGCCTTTGTTTAAGTCCTTCTCCAACTGAAGCCAGCTATCCGTCGTTGACCAGCAAAGGTAAACCTGCGTATAGGCTAATAATTAGGCTATAGGCATAGGCTACTGCAAGTGAGGCTACTTGGCCGTCATAAAGAAGCACACCCGGCTTACTCGAATCGTCCTAACTCCGTATAGGATGCTTTTGTCTCCAGTTAATCTGTAAGGTGATTATTGTGAGGCGATTTTGTGAATTCGTGGTAGGCCTATATAAAACTCTGTAAAGTGCTTCTGCAAAGTAGACAAAAGACACATAGTGTACCGGTAGCCTATTGTCTTATGGAGGCAGTGCAAGGCACGAACACGGCAGAGTGGGCAGACGAAATATTTGCATCCTTAGCGGTTTGGTCAGCAAAAAGAAGAACAGATTAGGCTGTAGGCCTAGGTTTTAATTCCACAGAGAGTGCATGCAGTAGCGGCGCCAGGATTTCATGTTTGTGGTGGAGTGCTGAAGTCCTGAGCTCTTCCTCGTAAGGATAGCCTAAGGGCGCAACTAGAACAGCCATTTTTCTGGAAGTGCTCATAGCCTATTGCAAGCGCCGGAGTCTAAATTAAATTTATCTGACTCTTGCAGTCTTAGGCCCTATATAGAGTTCAAAAGTCTAAAGAGGAGTCTCAGTTAGCCTAATTATTATTGGATTTGAGAAAATTCTGCTTTCTGTCATACAAGACGCTTCCCTTCTAGAACTTCTTCTTAGGAATTCCTCTCCCATCTTAGCAAGAATTCTATGGGGCTTTTGGCATTTTAAGTAGCCTAAGTAGCCTATAGGCTAAGTAGGCCTAGGCTATGTGCTTTATTGAACCGCCTGCAAACGCACTGCGAGGTGTACTTAATAACCAGGCTATAGGTCTAGGCCTATATATGTTGTAAGGAGGGCATTATGATCCATTATCAAAATTAATTTCAGTTGTATTGTATACTAGCTGAATCCGGCCACGCGTTGCTGTGGCAGAAAAGACCGTCCTCCCCTCCCCTCCCCTCCCCCTCCCCCTCCCACCATTTGACACGCGCACGAATTGAAAGGCCAGGCTTATCGACGGGCGTATGTGTTGAAAACGGTAGAATTTGAAAATTTGCTTTTTTAGGCCGCAATCGAGTATGTTGAAATGCGCTACATAAACGGAACACACTTTTCAACGGGCGTATGTGTTGAAAACGGTAGAATTTGCAAAGTTGCTTTTTTAGCTTAAAAGATTGCGCTTTTTCCCAAAAAGCATTCTGCAAACTCGGCCGTGTTGGAACTAAACGTTTTGGTGAAGTTTCGAAAGCAATCAATGAAGAAAGTTCGGAGATCTTTGAAGCCGTGCCAAACGCGGTTAGATTTTTATTTATATAGATTGTAGACCTATTGTATTGTAGGCCTAAGCCTACTTCCTGAAAATTTGTTGAGTCGATTGATGTTTTTCTAGTAGGCTAGAATATCACTGCTATTAGACCTATGTTCTCGTTAGTCTGTTCCCAGAAGCTTCGAGGAGAAGGATCCAGATTTGACGAGGGCCCATGACAACAGAGGCCGTTGCCCTCGAACAAAATTTGTTTGGCATATTAAAGTATTATAATTTTTAAGAAACTTCGAGGCTATTTTTGTCGAAATAATCTTGAATAGACAGAAAATGATGACGTCATGCATAAAATTATGACGTTGAACGCATGAAGTAAAAAAAAATTCGACATTGGATGATTCGAAAGTGAATAATTTTATTATTGACCTGCTGCGCACTCTATGACAGCATTAGATATTGAAGCCACGATAACTTAGATAAGGTTAGTGTTTTTCTAGTGTTCAGGCGATGTGTATGCCTATAATGTTAAATGATCTTTGTATGACCAACGACAAAATTAATCTGCTAATGACTCCTGTTATGTCGGCCCCAAGTACGAACTACCCACGTGCCAGCACCATAAATAATTTTATGATTGGGAACGACTCTGGTAAACGCCTGAAGAGGCGCTATACAAATTCATTTAATGAATTCACGAATGAATTAATATGGTATGTGAGAAATTTAGGGTATAATTTTTTTTATTTGAGGGATTCGATCATACATTATGATAATTCATCTACTATTTTCTGTTTTACTTGAAGAAGATTTAATGATTCTCTGATAGCATGAAAGTCTTTCGTATTAGGCCTACATTTAGTATTCAGTACATTTACTATTAGGGGCGAAAATTATACAGTGTCTTTTGCTAGTGCAAGCGCAATTGTAATTTTGCACTGTCAGTGTGAGAAGCAAAATAGAGGAAAGTTGATCTAATCAAACAGCTAATTGGTTTTATGATTGCAATTAATATTAGCAAGAAATTGCTAATCAGTTTTGGCTTCAGATGGCAACTAATTGCTCATCTTGGTGAATAAGTATAGCTGACGTGACTTTATGGGTGCTGAGAAATTCTCAAAGATTTACGTTACATTACATCTCATCGATTACCTAATTGATTGGAATCCTATCCAACCCATCTCTGCGATTTGATGAGAAAGCGAACAACATCTTAGCTGAGCTGTAAGACAATTCGCATGAATGACTACAATATTAGCCCACAAAGCAATAATTGCTTTATAACCAATTGATGCTCTTGCAACACACAGTAATTATTTACGTAAATGCCATTGCTAAATAATCAATGTCTAAATTCACTAAGAATTATTTGAATTTGGATATTAAGCAAATTGCAATCAGACAGCATTCTTCAATCTTCATGTCTGATACCTTTTAAATTCTTCATTATGAGCCAGCAAACCTCGTTGAATGAAACTTCGTTAGATGCATGCTGCAACATTTGGAGATTCACAAGTTGAAAGACAATGAATAATTTCATATGGCTCACATAACTTTTCAGTCTTTGGTGCTGTGATAGTCAATGCATTTTTAAACAATGGGACACCTGCTATATTATTAATTTTAATCTTTGTGCCAGATAATGCCTTCTATCGAAGTGATTGACAGCAGCGGGCAGAAAGTACAGAGAACTTATCACATCTATGGAGAGCATATTGGATATGATGAAGATTTCATGCACGAATATAAAGGACATGTGAACTTCTCACATAATGAGGTTCCATCCTGGGCCAAGGAAACAAGATATGAACGAGCATCCAGACAACCTGTATCAAGGTTCAGTTTGAATTTCTAATATATTGTTAATTATTATGGATCATTACAGGTGCATCACACAATAATGGAATTGAAATGGAACAGCTTTCATTGTGGAGAATCGATCTGATTACATGGCTGTTTTTCTGCTGATCTTGCTCTGTTTGGTCTGCCTGCATCATCTCTCACTCACTTGGTTATAAATCAGTTTATTAGGCAAGAAGATGCAGTTTCCTGTTTCTGCCAACTCTGTCAGCTTTTTGATGTTGGTCTGAGCTAAATATCTAATCTTTTCCAATTGTTATCCTTTGTAGCTGGTCTTTTGTTATTGTTGGCTGCCTGGGTTGCTTGAGTAGAGTTAACTCCACTAGTCATTAAGCATGTGAGTGCATGAGAACAACACAAACACCATTTGAAATTAATGCATGTTATTTGTCAAATATCTTACAGGATGCACTCATTCGAATGCTTCCTGGAGACCAAAAAGCATCTAAATAACTGTGACTGATTAATATTTGCATGCAAGCTTACATAATTAAATTGATAGTTCTATAGGTTCAAGACCATTCTGAAGGAAGAAGATTTGCACCATGATTAGTATTGGTACTGCTATTAAGAAAAATAAAAGAAATTCATTGCATTAATTTTTACAACCCAAAACACCAGGCACTGTTTTTGAAATTTTGATAATGGTATCGTAGTGTCGTGAGTTCTACCATAGCATGTGTTATTTCAGGGCACTCAATGGTTTTCTGAACACTGGCTGTGGTGGTACAGTTCATCTGGGCGTCAAAGATGAAGGAACAGCATTTGGATTATTTCTGACCAGTTACAAGGTGGGCCCTAGTGCTTGCTGATAACATTGATCTGTCATGCAATTGTTCAGTTTGAAAGTAAGAGCACTGGCATTATTATAACAGAAGTTGTATATCTCAAAATCTTGACCATTGTTTTTAATGGTTTATTGTCTCTAGGAATTAATAAAAAATTTGAAAATATATGCAAAAGTGCTGCCAGTTGTATTGTTGAATGGGTAAAGGGTTTGAATCCTCACCAGAATGGAGAGATATTCCAAGATTTCTGCTACAGCTTAACTAACAAATTCAGATCTGTAAAATGAATTCACTCACCAGACACTATTGACTGGCCACTCTGAAAGTCAATGGCCAACTGCCCATATTTGCCAAGACTGAAATTTCCTCGTCCATGGCTGTCTCTGGGGGATAGTTTATAGTATTGTTCTGTATTTTTGTCTTTCTTTTCTCACGGTCCTTCTTTTTCTAATCTGTGGTTACTAGTGTTGACACGCCTTCATGACGTGTTTCCTTCATCGTACATCCTCTATAAATTTTGCGCTCTGCAATTTTGCTTTTAAGATAAATTCCTTTTGTTTACATTTCTGTCCATATGTAATTGGTGATAGAAATTTTTTTTGTCTCAATAAAACTGTAAAACAATAGTGTTTGTTTTATACAGGTGCACAGCATGGACTATTGTACTATATTGTAAAATGTAAAATTTGTAAATGTACTCGATTTTATATGGCAGCCGTTAATGACCTTCACCATGCTAATTTTTCAATGAATTGATTTGATGAGATCCTTCACCATCGTAAGTTCATCTTTAGCACCCGTTGATTAAGTACTTCAGTTGCATATCCAAGGTATCACAGATGCACCATTCCAACCATAACATACAGTGTATGTCATACACTATAATTATGATGCACCATTCCACTCATATTAAACATACAGTGTATGTCATACACTATAATTATGATGCACCATTCCACTCATATTAAACATACAGTGTATGTCATACACTATAATTATGATGCACCATTCCACTCATATTAAACATACAGTGTATGTCATACACTATAATTATGATGCACCATTCCACTCATATTAAACATACAGTGTATGTCATACACTATAATTATGATGCACCATTCCACTCATATTAAACATACAGTGTATGTCATACACTATAATTATCGTCGTGCTGAAAGGAAAGTTCTGTTTGCTTTTGCTGTAGATGGATCACATCGTAGAGAATTTGCGAGATCTCATGAATCGATTCAAGCCTGCGGTTGAGCCACATCGATACAGCGTCGAGTTCATCCCAGTTGTTCAGTCTGATATGTCAATGGAAGATGTGAGGAAGGCCATCACCTTTGATCCCAGGTACAACCACTTGCATCTCTTTTTGAAGTTGGCGACCACATCTAGACATATAACATCTATATAAATAAAAATGTAACGGCGTACGCACCATGCGAATTTAGGCGAACAGGATCTCCCAAAGTAACGGACCGATTCTTTTCAAAATCTCACCAAAACGTTTCATTCGAATACGTCCGTGTTCTTTGAATGTTTTTTTTTCTTCAAAAACCGCAATCTTTAACAACAATAATTTTTTATCAAATTCGTCAGCTATTTGAGCTATGCAATTTACACGTCGCCGGTAATCAACAGTGACCAGACGAAACATAGAATGAGGTCGCGTGCCGTGACGTCATAAGCGAGTCGCATAATAATTTCCGTTAATTCAAAAACGAAAGCGGCATTTCACCTTTCTTGGGCTCTATCCGCTGTCAGGAAGGGACGGTGTGAGGGAGGAAAGGACCGGAGGGAGCGGGACGAAGAGGGTTGGGAGGGAGCAGAGGGGAGCGATGGAGGAGGGAGGGATGCAGGGAGGGGTAGGCGGAGGGAAGGGGAGGGGGAGGCGAAGGGGAGGGGGTTGGGGGAGGTAGGGAGGGATGGTTGGATACTCTTTTCAGCCACAGCAACGCGTGGCCGGGTTCAGCTAGTTTATATATATATATATATGCCAAATTTTTCGATTAGTACCTGAAAGTTAGCTAACAATACTCAAATATGGAGTAAAGTGATCATGGAACTGCATGCATTTGAATGCAACCCATAGATTCTCATCCATACTTCCAAGTTCCTGGACAATGCTTATGAAAGTTAAGAAATGCAAACAGAGGATGAATGAAGCCTGAAGTGCACGGTGCATTACCAATGTTGGCCACTTGCCATCTGTCTGAGAGGGATAGAACCGTATTAATGCTATGATGTGGAGTAACTTGGTTTGTCTGTGTCCTTTATTCGGCATTTTGTTTAATATGTTGGTGGAATGCAGTGTGAATGCAGACAACCAGAGACGACAGCACAGACATCAGCTGCGCTCGTCATCTTACTGTTGGTGTGACAAGGACCTCACAGCACAATGCAATGCAGTCAGTCATTCATCATTCTGTTTGCATGTTTATGTCTTTTAGTGTATACATGTCTGTCTATAGATCTGTCTATTTGGTGCATATATGTCACAGACTGTGTTTTGCTGTTAGCATCATAAGTCTGTTTGTCTGTCCATCTCTTAGATCTATATTTAAATTACCAAAGATAAACAGTTCTTAACGTGAAATAAGCTAAAGCATTTAGTTGAGACGTACATTGTATAATTATTTAGGGCAATGCAGGATCAGCTGCTGTACTTAGAGCTTTATCAATATGATCAGAAAAAGACCTATAGAGCATATATTGCCACATCTAGAAACTACTGAGTTATCAGTTTCTCTAAGTTTTATATAGTTCTTTATGAATCAGATCTGCTGAGAAGGAAGGTGGTAAATGTCCACTTGCCCAGGGGTCCTGCAACTTTAGGGGCCCAGTCGCTGAGTAGTTATGCAGTGCTTAGGATGTATACCTTTCTAAATATGCTGCTTTTAAAATTAATAGCTGAATAAAATCATTGTAATTGAGTGTATGAATATATTTGTTTGGTTTGTGTGGTGTTGAGGGATTGGTGCCAATGTTGTACGTCGTTGAGGTGCGTCTGTTGCCATGGGAACCAGCCGACCGTCGCAACAAGAATGGCGTTGGTCTCATCAAAGCTCATCCGTTCCATGAAGATGAATGCGGCAACGTGTACATACGAAGAGATGCATGCACCACATTGGTACGTCATTCATTCACCCATTCATTCATTCATTCATGTGATCATTCATTCATTCATTCATTCATGTGATCAGTCATTCATTCATTCATTCATTCATGTGATCAGTCATTCTCTCGTCAGATCATTCATTCATTTCACCAAGTGAGTGAGATATGTCTATGCATGCTCCTGGACGTAGCATCTTTTATTCATTCATTCATTCATTCACTCAAGTATTTATATAGCGCCTATTCAAGCACACTACTCAAAGGTGCTCCAGACTCCAGCACGGCCAAATAGAACAGTTTTTAAATGCTGATAGAATGTGTCAGAGAGTGATCTAGGGAACAGGCACAACTCAAGTGGGAAGGGCATTTCTTACCACAGAGCCAACCACAAAAAGAGCACAAAGTTCTCTGCATGATGGAGGTACAAGCAAACGGGACCGGACCAAGCCGGGACTATCAGCCGAGCGTAGGAACCGAGTTGCTATCAATCAGTATCGGAGTTTTAGTTATCTGACGAATCTCTTCTTAGTGCTGCTGTCTGTTGTGTTGTTAGTTAACAACTGAGGAAATTGAGAACTATGCCAAGTGGACAGTTGATAAACACTACAATGCCATTGCTAAGCTGTAAGTATATGGCTGAACTCTATGAAAACTTATTGTGCTTTGTGAAAATATATGATTATTAGAGTTGCTTATTTAAATGTAACTGCTAAATTGCTAATTGTCCATTCTTCTGTATTGCCAATTTGTTCCACGATAGAATATTGTGCTAATGAAGTTCTGATGACTGATGTAAATAATTGCTATAAGTAATTTTGGCATAGGTAGGATAGAGGCTTTGGCCAAAAACGTTGTACATTATAAAGAATTAAATTAAATTAGAGATAAATTAAATTACAATTGTTTTGCGTTTAATCATTCAGTGTTTATACTTGATTACGGCTTAAGTTTCAATTTTTAACTTTTTCACTTGGAGCAGGAGTGCCTTTAGTTACTGATGAACAGCTGATCTACATGTAGTCCTTCAATTTGACTCAATCATATGCAGCCACATAAAATTAAAAATCCTTTAATACTTTTAATGATGAGCAGCATTTTTTTAACAGTACACTCTTTTTGATAAAGAAGCATGTCTCTTTTGAAATATGACACAGCGTTAAACTCTTGATTTTTGTATTCATAATAGAATAATATTGAACTGCATAGCAACATAATATACTGGAAATAATATTAGGAAATGCTGTTTTGTGTAAAATGAAATTGTCTACAAATTGTTGCAGGTTGATGGATGAGAAAGCAAAACTCATGGAGTTGGATTAGAAAGGAAAATCAGCCTTTATCGAAAAGAAAGTACACGAATTTTTATGAAACTTTGTTCTTATGATGAACCATCAGGCATTTCTCATGAAGAGAGAAAGAGAAAAAGACGTTAGTTTAGAGGTCGTGTCACTAAAGCAGTGCTCATCATTTATGGTCTTAAGTGTTTGAATTATATCTCTTTCTGGAGCCTCTTTTTAGCCAATGAATGCAGGACTTTTATTGTGTTCGGTAGTGTACCTAAGACCGGATTAAGCACTTGGGGCCCATGAGAATTATACTTGAGACCCATATTTCGCTGAGCATGGATTGATGAGAATGCCATAAAGACATGACAACATGTAAAGCAGAGTCATTGTGCCGTTCTGCTCATATCAGTAGTCAATGTGTTCCCTCATCCTCCATGTCATAATAATTATGTCTGTTGTGTTTGTCGTTCTTTAGTCTGCAGTGTAAAAAGAGACCAAATTGCAGGTCATATATGTTCTGTGCAAATTAAGCATAAGCAATATTGTGTGGGTCTTAGAGGTCAGACATGGTGAATGATGTGAAGTTTGGAGAATCAATAGCAACCAAAAAAACCAATTAAAGTCTACAAAGTGTTTATAACATGGATTGGTTGCAGTAAAAATGGATCAGTCTGTTTGGCAGAGATGCATTGAAAGGCTGAGACTTAGGTAACCTACATGCGTTGAAATTGTTCTACATCCGTGACTTGACTTAATCTCACTGATGACAAAAAACTCATCGTTTGACTTTCTTCTTTCTCATAGATTCAGTTGACACGATTCCAAAGCACGTACACAAGACGTGCCTCTAAGCTATCTTATACTTCCAATAGTGCATTACAGTTTATTGACGCTAAAGGCCTACTTAGGCTAATCACTTATTTCAGTGCCTTGACCAGCATTCCTGAATTCCTGTGGCAGACCGACAATGGCTGGATATCGTCGAATTTATAGCCTACAAACATCAATCACTGACATAAAACTTGGAGCAAGAAATAATCGAGGCTCTTATGTCTAATTATTAAATTTTAGCAACTTTTAGTTTAATAAGAGATGCTGTTGTAATACAAGGTTCCTAAGGGGCTATATCTATATTATTATATTACGCATGCGTGGATCATGGGGTTCCATCGCTGCTCATCGCTTTTTGGCGATTTGCGCAGGGTAAGGGTCTGTACAAAAATTGTAGGGTCTATACGTACGAAAATAGCATTGATAGGTTCTTAGGCAGTTTGGCCTATGGCTAGTGGCGGTCCTAGTATTGATAGATTGATCATTTATAAAGCGCTGCTTGCAGCAACAGCCTTTCAGAGGTGCTCCCAGTGCGTTCAACTCCGAGAGAAAAGACAAGCTTTTAGACGAGAGAAAAACGAGGAAAGACCACTAGAGAAGAAAGATGACAGAGGGAACCGATGGGGGGGGGGGAGTCCATTCCATAGGGAGGTACCAATGCAGGCAAATTATCTGGATTGAGCCATGGCGGTCCTGACTGGGGGGGGGGGGGGGGCGAAGAGGTCGAGCCGATCAGAGGATGCAACGAAGTGGCAGAAAGGATGTCTAATTATCATACGTCCAGATCATTTGCCTACAGACCTATCTGTAATCCTTTAGTTGTCTGGTGACTTTTCATTGCATTATAATTAATGAATGTCCTCTCTACCTGGATGCCAGTTGATGGCCTCCAATCATCTACCCTTAGATCCCTCCAAAACGCAGCCTATTTCGCTGGGTGACCGTAGGTAACTCCAGGGTATTGACCATGCATTCCCAACTTACCCTGCTCTTTTTCCGTTTCTCCTTTTCCCTAACAGTTCGTGATCTGGAACTCACCCTTGATTCTGATCTCACCTTGTCTCGGCATGTGAATTTGGTTGCGAGTAGTGCCTATTACCAGCTTCGTCAGCTCCGAGTGGTCTCTCACTCTCTCTCTCATGACGCGGTCGTCGTCCTTGTCCACGCATTTGTTACAAGTTGAATTGACAACTGTTGCTCCCTACTTGCTGGTCTTCCCCTTGGGGTTCTGCGGCGACTTGATCGCCCCAGAACCTGGGGTAAAAAATTTTTGTTCTGGGGCGATCAAGAACTCGCCTTGTTAGACGGCTTCCTAAATTTGCCTTTGTCTCTGCCTCTATGCGCGATGTGATGCACTGGCTGCCTCTGTCCCAGCGGATCTCACACCGCATTGCTGCTGTGGTGGGGGTCTTTCGCTGTGTCCTTGGCTGTGCTTCGTCGTACTTGCGTGATCTTTGCTGTCCAGTCTCTGACGTTGCAGCGCGTCGTGTGCTTCGCTCCTCGGCTAGAGGTGAGCTTCTGGTCCCGCGGGCTCGCTTGACTATCAGCGCCGTGCTTTCTCGGTCATGGGACCTACCGTCTGTAATGACCTCCCGGTTGCGCTTCGCTCTCTACTTATGGTCCATCCGGCTGGGTTCTACAAGTCTCTCAAGTCTTTTTTCTTTGGTCGTGGTTGAGCTGGGAGCGCCTCTGAGTAGTTTCTTGAAGATGTGCTATATAAATGCTCTAAATGATGGGAGAAGCCCATTCCATAGGGAGGGACCATTGCAGGCAAAAGGTCTGGATTGCGTCATGGCGGTCCTGGCCTCTCTACACCCGCCCCATGCACTCTGGTGGGTCATTGCCTCTGCTGATAACCTCTCTAGACTCACGTACGGCACTTCTTCTTAGCATCATTTTTACGTGACGCTGCATGGGTTTTCTATGTGAGCGGCAGAAGAAATGGATAGGACACATCTTAAGGAGCGACACCCTAGCTACTAAGAGACATCATTGAGGGAAGAATGGAGGGGAAGGATGCGAGGTAGACCAAGAGCATTGCTGCTGGACTGGATGATGACAGAAGATGGATACAGCGGACTGAAAAGAGAAGCACAGAACAGAGAAAGGTGGCGTCATTGGACATACGAACCTGCCTGAGGACAGCTAGAGAACGTGAAGAAGAACAAGAAGAACAAGAAGAAGAAGAGCATGGGTTTTCTACCATCTGAGTACCGGAGATCGGTGCAAGTAAAGGTGACTGTGAAAGGTCAGTAACATCTTACCAACAATCGAATGGTTTGCCTGCAATGCTCAATTCCCAGTTTTCTTTCATTTATTTGCATTATTCTCATCTCATATTTATAGCCGTTTCAACAAAGAAGGAGCTGATCCCCCTTCTCTCTCCCCCTTTCCCCGCTCTATTCAGCTAACTGTTTGTCGTTCACACTAAAGGTGACGGAGTTGATGACAATTAGCAAACAGTCGAAGAAAAACCTAGAGAACAAAGAAGATAGAATGCAAATAATATTATTATCGACTTCATTGGAGAGTGGACCAAAGTGTTGTGTGTGCCATGTGTGGGACGTCGAAATGAATTAGGTCGAGGTCAGATATAATATTTCTCTCCGATTATTATTCTCATGATCATGACTAATGTTTACTCGTCGCTGGTCTTACTTTATAATTATAGCCTATATATAAAATATTATATATATTGAATTATTGATTTCTGATTGAGTTGGACTACAATCGAGAACCTTCACGTGCAGGTCCTAAAATCGCCTTCAGCCGTTAAGTTCAGGCTACAAGACAGGATTGTGGAGAACGACGACATTCTTTGCAACTGTTGTCGCAATTATAATGGTACAATAACAGTTTATCAGAAGTTGTCGGACTCTGAGTCTCTTGCAGCCAGACAAAGTCAAAGTTAATTGAAACCTTGCCTTCGTGCAACCGTGCATAGCACATTGATCCACCAGTTGACTGCCACCCCGCCCCTTAAAAACTTTTGCATGAACTGTGACAATGCTAAACAATGATTGCATTTTTCTGTTCAATATTTTTAGCTGCTGTTTGGCACAGCGAGCGACATCATAAGAGTAGGCCTATAAATTATAAAGAATGCACTGGACGGGGTACAAGTCATTAAAGACGACTCACAATGAAGAATCAAACGTGAACATGCACCAACCATGTACAAATTGTCGCAGTCGAATAGGTTTAACAGAAAACCCGGTTGTGGTACGAAACTGCATCTTTTCGATATGAATCGTTAAAACAGATTGCAGCCCGGTTCCCTACCAATGGTTCTGGCCTATAGACCTACTGTGACCACTGACTACCAAACAAAAATCAACGCCATTGATAAATAAAAATATCGTCATTGATTAGCCTCTATGTAAGCCTAATGTCGGATAATCACCCATTTTTTTCAGCTGCACAGTGCAAGTCTTCTTAAAATGACAACTGAATTCAGCAAGTTCAAAGAAGTTACTAAACTCCCGTTGTGACAGAGACTGACTTGACACCCATGTATGCTTGACTAATTTAAAATGCATTTACTGTCGCTATGCAACCTCCATTTTAAACTTCACCCTTGATTGTTGTAAGTTCTGTTTTCCTCAACTTTGAACCCGTCCGGTTTAAACGTCTATACGTCGTCTTAAAGTAAACCCACTCGATCGAACTTTCACTGCACGACACCCAATGACAACATAATCTGCCTCCTCACACCGCTATTTATCACTCCACACTTCAAAATGAAGTCTGCAAGAATTCCGACCCCAATCCATCCGAGTTTTATGGTCCTCGTCAAAACTAACCCCTCCCCCGACATCATGCAGTTACTTTTTTCCCTCTCTTTCTGGTATCTCCTCAGCAACTGAACCCCAACGGAACGTCGCCGCTCTCTGCTAAAACATACAGCCCGTCAATAATTAATAGTGCGTAACTTCAGAGCAGCGCTTTATATATAGTTAGAACTTACAATTATAAAATAACGAGTGCATCTTCTCGTCCACATAATTATTATAGCCTACACAGTGCATGGTCATGGGCGCCCGCAGAAATTTTTGCAGGGGGTGGCAAAAATTTTTGATGAAAGCGGTTAAATGTTTTAGTAGCCTAGCAATCAAGAGCTTGAAAAAAGCAAAGCTGGAAATTAAGAACACGAGTATTTTTCAATGAGGTTTCTTAATGCAAATTTTTCAGTTTCATTTCGTGTATCAGCTTTTATATGAATAGTTTATTTGGTGCGAAGAAATTTGTTAAAAACCTAAAAATAGAAGTTTGAAAAATTAATGTCAATTTTCCAGGGGGAAGTGCTCCCTTGCCCCTTTGTGCGGGCGCCCATGACAGTGGTGTGCACCGTTTCTTTTCAGTGCACTTCAGACATTAGGCTACTATTCAGCGCAACACTGTATTGCAAGCGGCACCGAATTGGCAACATGACACGAGATGACTTGGTACTTTTCGCTGACAGCTTTGCATTCGTCAACAGTTCATTGCAGGATTAGATTTCTCTTTCAATTATCTCGTTGTAATATGTTTTAGTTCATTGTAGAGAAGCGAAACATTCTTTCAATGCCATCCAGAGTGCAAGGGGGTCTCCTCTTTATAGGGTCGTAAGAACCTCGGCAAGACAATGCTTAAGTTCATTTATAGCAGCTGAGCATTTGTCAATCTTTAGACGAAGACTTTCTCTGTCTATAGTTAGTCGTTACGCGCATTCACAACCAGCGGTGGCGACACGAACAATGGTTAAAAATCTGAGTTGGAGAACGAACTGAAGAGCAGTTTCTCGCTGACTCCGCACGGACTTGGATGGATCCAGATTTGACGAGGACCTATGACAATAGAGGCCGTTGCACTCGAAAAGACTTTTTTGGCATAATACAGCAATCTTTGCTTATAATACAGAGCGCCCACCTACGATTCCAGTCAGTGCAATATGCCTTTGTAAATGTAATCGTGTTGGAACGGCATTTGAGTAAAGGCCGTCGGCTGATGATAGTCTAGCCCACACACTGAAATCTGTTCATAATAACTGTAAAAACACATTGGAGGCGCTTAAGCCGACGCGAATAGACGTCCAGCGTTGGTTCTTGACGAAGTCTTGATCAGTAAAATAATCGAAACGAAGAAAATGAGACGATCAGGTCTGGCAGCATCGGAAATGATGGAAGTGATGAAACACTTGACAGCTCACAGCGACGACAACGATCCAGGTAAAAACATTCATTCACACAACGATCCAGGTAAAGCCATCCATTCACACAACGATCCAGGTAAAGCCATCCATTCACACAACGATCCAGGTAAAGCCATCCATTCACACAACGATGTCCTTCAAGGCTCGTCTTGAAAGACATTCACTTATTCCAGCTTCTTCTCATTTCTCAAACAGCAACAACCATGAAAAATAGCATTACTAGGCCATATCAGTGAAAGTCAATGTGATCAGCTCTCTTTTAGATCTTCTATTTTTGATATAATTATAACTTAAGCTGTCAGGAAGCATGCATTGAGCAAGGGCCAAATGAAAAAGACACAAGATTGCTTTCAGGTGAAGGCAATTCAATTCGGTTGCTTTCAAACAGTTCCCCCACAGAAGCCTGTCACTTTCCTCGTTACGTGATTTTGAGGTCGAAGGCATTTCACCCTTAGATAAGGGCTTCAGTCACATTGGTCTATTCTTAACCCCGTGTGCTACGTTTAAGACCATGAGAGGAGGGTGCTAGGACAAAATGTCCCCGGACAAAATGTCCCGGACAAAATGTCCCGGACAAAATGTCCCTGGACAAAAAGTCCCCGGACAAAAAGTCCCCGGACAAAATGTCCCTGGACAAAAAGTCCCCGGATAAAATGTCCCCGGACAAAAAGTCCCCGGACAAAATGTTCCTGGACAAAAAGTCCCCGGATAAAATGTCCCCGGATAATATGTCTCGGGACAAAAAGTCCCCGGACAAAAGTCCCCGGATAAAGATGTTCCCGGACAAAATGTCCCTTGACAATTAAATAGGCCATTTAAAGAACATAAAATCGCACGTTCTATCACGAGTCCCTCTGTATTTTGACAACAGTTATTTGTGCCAGAAAGACTTATTGTCAGTATTATTAGATCTACAGACCTTCTTTTCAGGCTGTGTGCTTTTCTAAATGTTTTAATCTAAAGAAATTTCGAACAAACAAATGGCATGATTGGAAACTTGCAAAAATAGCGAATACATAATAAAAGAAAATAAATGTCAAAATATTATAGACAATAATAATGATTATAAAACGTAAAAAATTAACCACTTTATTACAACCAAGCAAACATTTGTAGGCAACTGAAAAGAAGCTTAGTAAATCTTTGCAAAGTGTCAGGACTCCCAGGGCTGTGAACACGGTAATCCTGGGTGATAATGTATACCTTCCACGGCCCGGACGCTACTTGTTCACGGGTCGGAATGGATGCCAGCCCACTTTTCCGTCTGAAGCCACCCGAGTCACGGCTCTGTCTACCTTCAGACTTCAGTGCACAACGATTGTTGACCGTAGCCATAATCGCAGTCACTGTCTAGAAATCGCTTCTGCAAGAAAGAAAACACTATTGAACTCGTTGTCGGAGTCAGACTCTGTCTCTTTCGTGCATGGTGATCGAGTGGGCAGAGCGTGACAACAAGTCTATTCTTTCTGGGCATAAGGGGAAAGTGTGACAAAACGCCAAGGTTGGTAGGTCGTGTGTTGAGCAGCGGCAAAGATGCCAGTGACTTGTTGGCGATCCTGCTTCACACACCGGTTTATGGCAGTATAGAACCAAATCCCACGTAAGTTACTGGGTGTCCGATGGATCTGCACTACTGCAGTCCACATGAGCAGAAAGGCTGCTGTCAGGCTTGATGTCATTAACTGGGTGGCTAATGTCTATCCGGGGGTGTCGTGTGTCTTTGTTCGGCAGTCGTGAATTGATGAGGGGTTCTCCACCAGGATCCCTTTCCCGGGGACATTTTGTCCGGGGACATTTTATCCGGGGACATTTTGTCCGGGGACTTTTGTCCGGGGACTTTTTGTCCGGGGACATTTTATCCGGGGACATTTTGTCCGGGGACATTTTGTCCGGGGACTTTTGTCCGGGGACTTTTTGTCCGGGAACTTTTTGTCCGGGGACATTTTGTCCGGGGACATTTTGTCCGGGGACATTTTATCCGGGGACATTTTGTCCGGGGACTTTTGTCCGGGGACTTTTTGTCCGGGGACATTTTATCCGGGGACATTTTGTCCGGGGACATTTTGTCCGGGGACTTTTGTCCGGGGACTTTTTGTCCGGGAACTTTTTGTCCGGGGACATTTTGTCCGGGGACATTTTGTCCGGGGACTTTTTGTCCAGGGACATTTTGTCCGGGACATTTTGTCCGGGACATTTTGTCCGGGACATTTTGTCCGGGGACATTTTGTCCGTCCACGTGGGAGGAGACATGGGTGGGACAAGGGGACGGTTTCCAATGTTTGTGGTCGGAATCGTCTCACACCACAAACTCATAAGCTCATATATCTCCCAACATTTAAGAAATATTCATAAATAGCATCGTAAATTTCTACTGACACGTTGTGTTAGAAAATCTTGGTAAATTCTGTTAAAATATAGATCTAAGTAAAGCGAAGACTAAGGCTAGTAAGGCAACCAGCTAATTTTGCCAGGGAAAGTGGTATATATTTTCATGCGATTTTGACCATATGACTAAAAAATGTCGCGCCTCGGCGATCGTCCTTCGGCCGCTCGTTCGTCCCTCCCCCCACACACTTCTGGACCAAGTCTCTGCCTAAGCTTGAGAAAGTTGAGATCGACGTTATAGACTCGTTACTACTTTTCTGATTTGCAGCCTAATGAAGCAAACTTAGTTAGGTCGTGCACAATTTTCAAGACATTTAAAATCAAAGTATATTATGCATTGTCTAATTTGAAATTTTCCTCTATTTAAAATTTTAGTCAAAACCTTGAATTAGCTTGATTTACAAGTATAGGCCTATAGAACAACAGTGGCGACATCAAGCTTATTAGCCCTTTCCGTTTTGCCTGCCTAGCAATAAATATAATAATTATAATTATAATAATTATTGCTGACAATAGTTCATGCTGTAAATAAGATTTGTCCCGTTATCATTGTCATTAAATTTGACTACTTTTCGTTTAAGTTAAGTAGACCTAAACATTTGGACATGTAGGAATTACAGCAAATGAACCCTGTTTTCGCTATTGGTTAAATACAGGTCAAGTGATCCTCCTCCTGTAGAGACGATGATAATAGTGAGTTGACAATACTGAACCTGTATGGTCCTGTTAAGATGGGTCAAGTGCCTTTTAGTTCCTATGTGCGACAATTTGACGAACCTCTATTTATACGACCAACGGTCAGGGTTTAAGGTCAGCCACAGAATCTTTGACAGATCTGTCAAGATATCCATTAGCATCAATTGTAACTCGGTCATGAATTTAAATCATGCATTGACCGAACATTTCGCCCTAAGATGGCTTCTTCTTCTGTCTCGGTCTTCTCAAATGTACATTCCAAACTTCAATCTGACTTCGACCCAGAAAGAATATAGCAGCAGGTTACTTCCATTTTGGTGAAACTCTGCTATGACGAGGCCATGTTCTCCACAAGTTGTCCCCCTCCCCAAGCAGAGCAAACGAGTTGGATGGATGAAGATTTGACGAGGGCCTATGACAACAGAATTAAGCCGTTGCCCTCGAACAAAATTTGTCTGGCATATTACAGCAAACGAGTTGCAAGGTGCGCATCAGACACCATGACCCGATGCTATCAAGAACAGATAAATCAAACGAGGAAAACATTTATATATAGAATGCTGTTTACACACTAATTGCCCAACGAATTCAAACGAAATAGTTTTTATGTCTCGTGTGAATTTTGTATGTTTTGCAGCTGCTTATATTAAAGAATATACTTACTTAGCCTATTTATGTTCTTATTATTGTGAGATTTTCTTAGACGGAAACTCAGTATGCTTCATCAAACAACTATCCCTTGATATGCCTGGTAGGGATAGACCTACACGTACAATGTAGCATAAGCATAAAGAAACTAGCGGACAGTTGCTAGCAAACATGTGACATAAAAGTTGATATAGCCTAATAATTCAATGAGAAGTCTTAGTGAAGCGTGAATTGCTGACAACCTCAGTTATTTTTATACAAATCTCACTCTATATTATACCCAACGAATTCAACCGAGAGCTCCGTCTTGGTTGGCATGATTAAACTGACTGAGTTTCTGCTTTTGGAACAACCACAACAGTTAAACGTTTAATTTCTTGAATTCTATCTTCTGTAATGCAACTCTCGCAATTCTTACCTCGGAGAAAGTTGCTTGTCTAAGATAATGTAGAGTAGAGTGTCAAAAGCGTAGAGATGATATGTTGCAGACTGGTGTCGTTAAGCAAACACTTGGTAGAGCGGTGTGCAAAAGGTGAGAAACTAAGGACATAATCTACTATAAGTAGGCCTACTGCAGACCTCGTAGATTAATGTTGTTGTTTGGTCCCATTGGTTCCGTTGATAAAGGCAGAATGCGGAGAATAAGATATGACTTGAACCAGTTTATGGTCAAACTGGATGCAATGTACACCACACCAGCAGTGATCGAGAAACAGTGTTTTAAACTTCAATCTAGACGTCTAGACGTCTCTGGGGGAAGTCCTCCACCAGGAATACATTACTCCAGCTGTTGTATACTGTGTAGCCTACATGTAAATACGTACCACACCCCTACCAGAAAAAGCGCATGTGTAACAATCCCCTGCAGAAAAAAGAACCTGCTTTGTGAAACCAAGACTTAGAAAGATCGTCAATTCTTTTTTCAGGAGGGGAAATGGTAGATATTTCGAAATTTGTTACCAATTAAATGACTAAAAAAGGTCGTCAGAAAATTTCACCAGTCCCGCCCAAAAATTAATGTCCGGCGCTAACGGACTTTTTCTCACCTCCCAGAAATAAAATTTCCCCCCCCCCCTCCCAAAGCAGGGGACTAGATTAAACACTGACCTGGAGCGCAATAGCACGGTTGATAGAAGCATGGGCGCCCGCAGAAAGTTTTGCAGGAGGAGCAAAACACAATGGTCGCGTTTACATTTTTAAGAGCTTGAAAATGGCGAAAATACCTCAGTAGGCCTAATTGCAAAGTTCCAGACAATTTAAGTTAGCTTCCATTATTAATATCAAAAGAAACTGCGGTTATAATTTTATTGCTTTCGGTAAGCGCTATTAAAACGCACCGTGCACCTCGTGTAGATCTTCCCTTTCACTGACCGTAAATTTCTGAGATAGAAGATCAACGGTTAAAGACGAGGAGGACAAGAAGGAAGAAGAGGAAGTGGAAGGGGAGGAGGAGGACGACGAGGAGAAGTAGTAGGATGAGGAAAGGGGAGGAGGAGGAGGAGAAGGACGAGGAGGAGGAGGAGAAGGAAGAGGAGGAGAAAAGGAGGAGACGAAGATGCCTTGAATGCCTTCGATGAGTCGTCACTGTTTCGGCTGAGTAGCAAAGCACGAAGGAGAGTCACGAAGCAACACTTAAGATGATGACCAGGCAAACATAGACGACGCTGACACATATACAGACGCATATGGAGAGAGAGAGAGAGAGAGGCAGACAGACAGACAGACACATAAGGAGAGAGATAGACACATAAGGAGAGAGAGAGACAAACACATAAGGAGAGAGATACAGACACAGACAGACCAATACACGGACAGAGACAGCGGAAAAGATTAACAGACTGAAAACTGAATTTATGCATTAGGCCTGATGAGGCAACAAGTTAATTAATTAATTGATTAATTAATTAATTAACTGACTCTGACTAACCTACTGGCTGTTTTAATTACTAGGCCTAACTGATCTGATTGACTGACTGAATGAACTGGTAAACGAATTTCTTACACAATAGGCCTACTAATTTAATTCATGATGATCTGACTGGTTTTGCTTACCTGCCTCCATCCTGACTGATTTGATTGATTGATTGATTTGATTGATTGATTGAATTGATTGATTGATTTGATTGATTGATTGATTGATTGATTGGTTGATCGACCGACTTCCAGCAAAAGGTTGCTCACTGTAGACGTGTGTAAAGTATTTTCTTAGTCGTCATCTTCATGCAGCCCAGTTTGTCCCTCTGTGCAAACATGACGCATGCGCACTAGATATATGTTGGACGTTGGGACAAAGCAAATCATCCACAGTCAAGTTATTTACTCAGCCAATGAACCCATCGCTTGTTGGCAGTCAACGAATGTTTAATCACATTGGTCTGTTGGTCGGTGGGTTGGTTGGTCTGGGTATAGCAGCGTCGTCGTCGTCAGCAGAAGCGTCAAACCCGGTCGCCAACCACTGACCTCCGTCCGTCCGTCCACATAAAACTGATATAAAGGTAAGAATCGAGAGATGATCTTCTCATAATTATAATTATATAATTATGCATCTGTTTCGATCGCATCCACAGCCACACGTACGTTGTCTCTCTCTTCTGACGTCACTGTTCATGTGATGACGAGTCATATTAAGCAGACTGCCGTTCGTCGCGTCTAAAGTTCCACTGCAGCTGTCTATTATAATAGAGTCGACCTTAACATGCATTGATCTCAATACCTCGACGAACATATTTAGCTATAATAGCCGACGTATTTCTCCTGGTTTAACAAAACATATAGCCTAGGCCTGTATATATATATATATATATATATATATATATATATATATATATATATATATATATAGTAGGCCAATAATTATATTCGTGCCTCACTTGGTCAGAATTTCTTGTCTTCAGACAACCATGTTTTATCGGACGCGTATTTACGAGGTTCATCTTTAACAGGTAGGCTAATAAGCCAATGACTCTCTTGACAGTTGAGACTGGCTCTATAGTAGACTAGCGATAAACTCTATTCTAATATCACTGTAACAGTTGTAACTAGCAATGTCTTATGCAGAAAGTTAGATAGGCGTCAGTCGCACAAAAATCTAATCATTCTGCAGAGTTCAGTGATGAAAGCCACATCCAACTGAAGCCACATGAAGCATCTTTTATTTAATTATTAGATTTGTGACATGTGCTTCTCTATAGTTGGCTATTTATATCCATGAAAGGAGCAGATTCAGTTTTCTAAGAAGTTTGCTGAAAGAAAGTCAGATTCATAGACGACTATACAAGAACTCGTTGAGCTGATATTGGTTGTCCTTGGAATCAGCCTTCAATGATTAATTATAATTTGCTGTAGCGTCCAATTAATTATTCAACATGCAGGTCGGGTAGTAAGCTTACCATCAAAATATTACTTTTTGCGCGTTCAATGTGATGCATTCAATCCATCAAAGAAGGAATTAAGAAACTCAGATTCGTGAGTTTTATGCAGTCTCGTTAATACCATGCAATGCATGTACCAATGTATACAATGTATAGCCTACCATGTATCTGCAGTCGGTCATCATCGTGCATATCGCAACTTCACTGCATGTCAATGCATTGTGCGAAAGGTCGGTTCGATTAGAAACTAAATAATTAACTAGAATAAATAATTTCGCTCTGAATATTCAACAGTTCATATTATAATCTCTGATCTTCCACATTTGAATACCTGTCTAGTGTCTATCAGCTACCAGCCTAGGACTATTAATTATAAGCTCTGATCGCTTAGCGATGTATAATACACTTAGCGCAATCTTATTAGAGACTGGATCGACTGATCTGCATTAATTCAATGTGATTATTTTATTATTCAAATCAACGAAAGCAATTGTATGCCTGTCTTGCGCTGACCTTCATAATTAATATACTCTTCAAATAATACTTTTTAATATTTCCGTCTTAAAGACTGAAAATGGCTCTGATCAGATTACTAGCGTAGGCTTAAGAAGCACATCTGACCAATTAGTGCACGGCGAATTGCACTGGCTTCCTCCGCACATGAGAAAAGATAATCGAAATATGAATTTTTGCTTATCATGTGAAACTGTGTAACTGTGTGACACCAAGTGTTGCTTTGTGCTTTTGGAGATTCGTCATCAAATCTATAAGCTTATTTCAAGTTATTTGTTTCCCTACTTATGCCCACCTCTTAGCTTAGCACACACACATACACACACACACACACACACACACACACACACAACTCTCTATCTCTCTCTCTTTCACTCGGGTTCTTATATTATGAATTCCTGAAGCGTTGTCTTATCGCATTCCTATCTGAAGCGGATGTCGAAAATCTCAGCCGCCACTGTTTCAATCGACTACTATTTACTCAGTTTTTATTTACTCAGGTTTTTATTTACTCAGGTTTTTATTTACTCAGGTTTTTATTTACTCAGGTTTTTTCATGATTAGTCATGTCTTTGCATAATTATAATTATTATCATCATGCATTGCGTGCAGGAAAAGAATAGAGGCCTTTGAAATGTGGACGTGGAGGCGAATGTTGAAAATAAGTTGGAGAGACATAATCACAAAGCAGGCAGTCTTGGAAAGGGCAGGGGTGAAGAGAGAACTACTACAATCAATAAGCAGGAGAAAGCATCGGTGGCTGGGCCACATACTTAGAGGAGAGGGTATGTTGGTGACGTTGCTGGAGGGACGTATGGAGGGAAAGGCAACGAGAGGCAGAAGAAGATTAAATATGCTCAGCGATCTGGATAATGGAGACGTATATGGTAACACCAAGAGGAAGGCGCAGGACAGAGCGGGATGGCGGCGGTCGGAGAGGATCACCGGATTGTCCACGTCACAAACCTGCTCAACAGCAGAAGACTGAAGAGAGCATTGCGTGCACGTCATAGTTTTGTTGGACGTTTACGAATGTTCATAATTAATTGATGGACCGTTGTTATCATCGATCAGCTTTCTATAAATTATTCATCGCAACCTTTAAAGTGTCATCGCATACAACTGCAACAGTTCTTCATAGAAACGACGAATTTGCAGACATACATCGACATGATTATTATTACTATGACTATGGACTTGATGACCAATCATGAATCTCCTTAGAAATGAAGGTGGATCCGGTTGGTTCCTGGTCGAATCCCACCTGCTGACCATAGATCTATCAACTAATCGGAAAGATTCTATTTCGACTTCTGAAGGAACCGGACATTGACTTGTCATTGTCATTGACATTGACATTGACTTGTCATTGTCATTGACATTGACCTGTCATTGTCATTGACTTGTCATTGACATCGACTTGTCATTGACATCGACTTGTCATTGACATTGACTTGTCATTGTCATTGACATTGACTTGTCTATACCTCGAGAGATATAAAGACCAACAGTGACTCTAAACATTGCCTTGTAAATCTCCGCAGATAATTACATATCGTCTGTTTCGTTTCCATTTAGGTCATGACTATTATTTACGATTTGTCCTCACTCCATGCCAGCAGCATTTCCCTAAAATTCATGGATATCCTCTTGAGTTTCATAATCAGTCTTTAGTGAGGCACTGTATCAATAGCCTTCCGATAGTCAAAATTATAGGTAGGCCTACTATGGACCTATGCTACATTATTATTTAGTTTGCGTTTCCTTTTCTTTAATTATTATGTCGGCCTATTGAGCAATCTAGGTCCTAAACAAGTCTTTCGTCCAATAGAAAATTGTGGATAGGTATCGTAACTTCATACTCTTAATGAAAGCGGTACAACATATTGAACATATGAATATTCGCGAATGTGTCGTACATTAGAGCACCAGAGTTTTGCTTTTGGTAGGGCAAAGTAAATGTTGAACTTACGCCAATGGTCCATCATGATGTAGACCCACACTCAACGATGTATCAGAATAGTTATCCTGACACAGAAAGTCAAAGTAATGTGGCCATGGACATTCGCACAGTGTTTCAATAACACTTGATTTGTGTTCGGTAAATTGGTATTTGTTGTGATTGGTGGCAATATCATTACCTAAATGCAGGCATGTGTGGGACCTAATTATTTTAGTCATAATCAAAGATTACGATCAAATGATAATGCGCATCCGAGGAGCTCCTATACACGGTGTTTTATAGAAGTTCAGATGCATATACTACCGGTAGACCTACACATATTATGACCAAAAAGACGTCACACATAGTCGCAATAATTATGAGTGTAATACTAATCCTAAATGCAGCAAGCCTGATACTTACTTACTTTTAAAAACAACTTTGTTTGATCTGCAACGCAGCAGTGGATTGGCTATTGTTGTGTTAGCAGTCATTGGTCAAGCTAATACAGCTTGACCAATATAGGCCTACTGATGACATCATCTGCAAAACTCCGCCTCTAGTCTTCGCCCTATTCCAGATTATATTTACGCTTACCGCGAGACGTCTCTGGCTTTTTAAAATAAACTGTTAAAAACTTAATTCTTGATCGGACCTGAGTCGGGAGCATCTATGAATAGACCCAATCATCTCGAAATGTCGCTATACGTGTAGATTTCATAAATGGATGTTATGGATGTTATGGATGGATTGATGGATGGATTGATGGATGGATTGATGGATGGATGGATTGATGGATGGATGGATTGATGGATGGATTGATAGATTGATGGATGGATGGATGGGTGGATGGATGCGAGAATATATTCGAGGACTTTCAATTGCAATTATATGGAGCACTTCAGAGCTTACAGTCATTTATGGTTATTTGGCAGTTCTTGCAACGAAAGTTAAGCTATCATGGTTGATGAATAAAGCGTAAAGAATTTCAGATTGCAATCTGCAATTGAGCTTCGACAAGTTACGACTGATAGTTGCGATCCTCTCTTGTCAGTTCAATAAAAAAAATCCTCATGAAATCAGTCGCGAATTTCGTCATGCACGATTTTTAACTTTGAATGTGCATGTCTCATTTTCAGAGTGGCGCTTTATAACCGGTGGCGCCATTAAGCGATTGAACATGTAGGATGGAACCTTGATTTGAGAGAGGCCGAGCAGGTCAGGATCGACCCAGAATTAGTCGTCATTGTTGCCCATAATTTATTGTTACCATCATAAATGAAAGAATTATCAAAGACATTCCAGCCATGAATGATTCACAAAGGCATGTCATCAAAACGTTTAGGCCTAAAATGTTGCAATCACATCTAGAGGAGCAATAAGCAAAGTCACGTGTCCTGCAGTGGATAATGGAAAGCAACCGCGGAAACCATGGAAGTCCTGTTTGAGTTGACTGGCCCTTCCTGAAGTCAGATCGCAGTCTCAGCTGAAGTCGGTTATACGTAAGCATGCATGCAATTATCTCTGTATGCATGCATGCATGAGTGTTTGCATGAAAGTCTATATAAGTAGACCAACGTGCATATTATGCATTAAGAATGTAGTCTATGTACGGAAAGAGATTATCAGCAAAGCCATCATAATAATATTATTTACACGTTGACGGAATCGAGAAAGATTTGAAAAGCTGGATGGAAGCATAAGACATGATGCTCTTGAAGGACAAGACATGGAGACATCGAGTTGGACATAGGCCTACCTGGATATTA
The DNA here is from genome assembly GCA_945859605.1 of Lumbricus rubellus. Taxonomy (NCBI): domain Eukaryota; kingdom Metazoa; phylum Annelida; class Clitellata; order Crassiclitellata; family Lumbricidae; genus Lumbricus; species Lumbricus rubellus. The sequence goes on from OX243818.1 coordinate 30,661,916, forward strand.
TCAGACACGGAAAGAAATGGACCATCTCGTTCAAATCCTATCGTCCGTATAGACATCTGACAGAGGTGAAGGGAAGACGCAGGCATGTGGGTCCTAGGCCCTATATTTGAATGCAATATAATGCCTTTATGTTTCTATGTAGGCCTATGCACGCTCATTTGCATGTAGCCTATATGTATGTTTGCATGTATGTATGTTTGCATGTTGGTATGATTGTGTATAATATGTTTAATCTAGTCGTTAGGTCATCATCTTATCTCACCCAATCTCTTATAGTAAAAGATCTTTGGTCTAAGCGATGCATTCTAGACGATAGTTCTGAAAACTGCGCCGCAGACAGCAATAGCCATGCATGCAACAGCCATGCATGCAACAGCCATGCATGCAACAGCCATGCATGCAACAGCCATGCATGCAACAGCCATGCATGCAACAGCCATGCATGCAACAGCCATGCATGCAACAGCCATGCTGCATGGCCCATGCTGCATGGCCCATGCTGCATGGCCCATGCTGCATGGCCCATGCTGCAGGCGGTTGGTTGTCAGCAAGAGCAATAAGACGGCCAGCAGCGACTGACACGCTCTCTCGAACATGATTGAGATCTGTGGAAATTTTGTCAGCTTTACGAGCTGAGCATTGAACTCATTGGAAAGTACAGCGATGATAAAATTAGCTATTTGACATTGAAAGTCAGACCGACTGCTGTGTATTGTGAGTTGTGACTCTGCAGTTTGTCTATTTATAATAACTAGGCTATATTTATATGAAAGACCTGCATTATACATGTTGGCCTACTTTGCTTCCTTCATTTCTTTTGTGCCGCTCTTTTCAATTCAACCTCAACCTAAATAATATTTATAGCCGTTGCTTTGTGTCGTCGTCGTTGAAACAAACTTTTCCATTTTATTTCACCGTCCTTCCATTGCATGTAGGTTTGCATGATTATTGGACATTTATGTAGGTCTATGCATATTGTAGCCTATAATTATATAATATACCGGTATGTTAGTAGGCCTATGTTTGCGAGCTCGCGCAGACACGTAGGCTACAGCTACACTGATGTTAGACATGTGTATGGACAATTACTGCAGCGCTTTAAGTACCACAGAAAATCGCTACTTGCACCAACATAGTGTAACTACTGTAGGCTTAATTGAGGTCACTAAAGCACAAAAAGGCTAACCAAGAAACGAACAGTTTTCAGACACACAGAGGAGTCGCCACTAGCGAGCTCGCGCAGACACGTAGGCTACAGCTACACTGATGTTAGACATGATGCTTAGACATGACATGCTGAAATAATTAGGGCCTACCACTGCAGAGTCCATGAAACACTTATATAGCGCCTCTAATATATTTTTCATCGGCGTCTAGAAGTTCGGGAGACGAACGAGTGTTCCAAAGACGATCGCCAAGGAGGAGCGACATTTTGGGCGGGTATACCCGAGTCGGCGACGACATTATCGATTTTCATCGACGAAATTTTCAAATTTTCTTGACGACTTTTTTAGTCATTCGCTCCTCCCGAGTCACTTCGTCTCGAATCCTGTCTCACGACTTCTACACAGAATTCTCCGCGGCCAGTAACCTTCTCTCATCCTCTCTGCGCAGACACGAGCTCTCTGTTCCATACAGTAGCACCGGTAGTACAAGCGTTCCACTCAGCTTCATCTTCGTTCTTATCGAGATGCTGTTTGTTTTCAGCATCTTGCTCAGCCGTCCAAACATCGCTCCTGCAAGGCCAATCATGCTCCCAAGGTACACGATTTCTGTCACCTGTTGCAGCACCCTGTTCTCCAGTCTTATCTCCAGATCTTCATGTTCGATTATTTTTCAGCCTTCACCTCTTTCACGTACATGTATCTCTTCTGACGCTGTTGTAGTATCTTGTAGTATCCTTTCTAAATTGATTTTTTTAGGCCCAGTCTTTTGCTATTGCTGTCTATCCTTTCTGTCGGATCCTGTTGAACAGCCGTCCATTTACTGTAACTCCGGCCTCTGCCAATGTCATTGCCAGGCTCATCACTGCTTCCAAGATCAAGTTGATGAGGTCCGATGACAGACCACATCCTCCTTGTCTTATTCTCACCACGATCTTGAACCACTCTGTTAGTTCTCCGTCCACTCTAACTGCACTCAATGACTTGCTGTAGAGATCCTCTAGCAAGACTATTCGTTCCTCTGGTATCCCATAGTCTCTGAGCATCTGCCACAGTCTCTGTTGCCACACACTGTCGAATGCCTGTTTGAAGTCATAAAGTTGTTAAGCAGGGTTCGGTTTTTCTCAAAGACTTTCTGACAGCTGACTGACTATACATAGTTGCTCAATCGTGCCTCTTCCAGCTCCAAAGCTCACTTATTCCTCAGCCTTCAGCTCTTTCACGTAGCCTACATGTATCTCCTCTGACGTTGTTGCAGTATTTTGGTGTATACATTCCACGGAACGCTTAACATACAGATTCCTCTGTAGTTACTGCACTCTATTCTATCTCCCTTTTGTGCATTGGCACAATGATGGCCTTCCCCAGTCTGATGGACATTTCTTCTCTTGATAGACTCTGCTGCAGAGCATATGCAGCATTTCTAGTAAATTTTCTACTGAGCAGACCTCATTATAGCCTGTATCTTTATAGTGTACATCGTAGCTGAAGGCGCTTTGGACTTGTAACTCCCCAATCGCTTAATTATTTTCAATTTACATTTGCCTAGTTCTTACCTGCGTCGTCGTCATCATCATCAGCAACAACAGGCACAATGATCATCATCATCATCATCATCATCATCATCATCATCATCACCAGTGGTTAGTTCAAAGGTCTCCTTGTTGCTAAAGTCATCTAATCAGCAATCTCTATGTTGAAGTGTTTTCATTTCAATTTTGTTTCGAAATGTAACCTCAGCCTTTGCGTCCTTCTTCTCTTCTTCTCTCTGCCTTATTTTATTCTCTTCTTCTTACTTACTTACTTACTTACTTACTTACTTACTTACCTACTTATCTTCCCTTCCTCTCTTTCTCTTCTCATGCTCTCCTCTTCTCCTTTTTCCTATGCTTTCCTCTTCTCCGTTTTCATATGCTTTCTTTTCTTCTATGCTTTCTTCTGGCTGTTTTCTGCCTTTGCACTCAAACCCCTTTCGCCTTAATTCACTCCGTAGAGAGTCTAGAGACGATGGAAACCAAAACCGACTGCAGGATGTGTCAGCACACTTCCACTCTGCAATACCTCAGTCATGAGCAGCAACCTATCTGCTTTTTAAGTATAATTATTATGTCGCATACTGGTGTCAGTATGATTGGACATTTGTTTTCATCGATGTCTCACTATTCAGTCTTTGCCTTCACTCCAATGCTCACCAAAGAGCTTAGGCTATACTCTAAAGCTGATCACATTTATGTGATACTCGCTACAGCGAACCGTACGCTACTTAAGATCAATATTGACTTTCCTGTTGCGTACATGTAGGTCTACTCTCATGTAAGATATGTAGACCAGGCTTGCAGGATGAAAGGCAAGATGTTGTAGTTTTCACGCAATTCAGCTGAAACAGCGATTTCTCATTTGTTAATAATCACGGTCTGTATATATATATATATATATATATAAATAAAAGGGTGCCAATGAAATACACAGGAAAAAATAAAGTTTTGATTTTCTGAGGTCTCACCGTTTGAAAATGTTCCTTAATATATGGAAGATATTCAAGGAAAAAATGAACAAAATACATGAACATTTAGAGGCTGCACAATGCTCCTGAAGTTTTATACAGTTGTATGTGCCGTAATGCTAGTTAATTTCTGACATATTGGTCTGTCTCGATATTGAAAATTATTAACTCTGTGGATTACCATCATTTCTGGTTATATCTGTGCTTTATATCAATTCTATATCATATATATGTTTTATATTAAGTGTTTATGTAATAACATCACTAGCACAGAGAGAGAAAGTAGGACGTTGAAGTCCGGGACCCGTTGACTTTAAGGTTGCGAGGGATGAAGACCGTCGTTGTAAGAGAAGGTCACCACAAACAGAAGGAAAAACAGAACAAGGAAGTAAGGTAGACCTATCATTAGGTGACAGTTCTATTCAAAATCCAGATAACAATACAGGCTGTGATGGAAGCAGTACAGCTGAAGATGAAGACAGAGATGTAAAAATTCCTGTGTTGAAGGAAAGGACGACAACAAAGCCAAAAGTATATAGATATAATCCTGATGACATTGTAATATCATCACTGGATAGAACATAGGTATTGGACAGAAAATTTAATGCAATATTTATCCTGGCAGCTATGACCTCGTCTCTGGGCCATCGGGATTAATTCTTAAGAAGGAATCCGTAGGTTTGGCACGAATGCAGCATCATGCATCTACTACTTCAATAAAGGAATCATCTTCCTTTGATGGTATCCCTGGTCCTCTGATGATACACTGGGATGGTAAGATATTGCCTGCTCTATCAGATACAAGACACCGTTGATCGGCTATAGCAATCAAAGTGCTACAATGGAGATGGTGAGATGAAGCTTCTCAGGGTCCCACAGTTATGCATTTGTTCTGGTGAGGCACTGCAGACTGCAGCAGTCTTTCAAATGAATGATAAATGGAAACTCAGTGAACGTGTCCAGCTGATGTGCATTGACACGAATGCCAGTAGCACAGACAACAAAGCGGGAGCTTGTGTCACATACTGCAGCAATAACTTCACAAGCAGCTCATTAACGTGGCATGCAGGCAGGTATCATGTACACAAACCAATTGTCGCAAATGTATTTTATACGCTTAGGACATGTTCTAGTGGTCCAAATGTCAGTCTCTTTGAAACGTATTCTGCTGCAATGATTCACATTGACATTATTTTCATCCTATGAACTCAAACCGCTGAAAGACAACTTCATGGTATTTTTTGTCAGTAGCTGCAACAGTATCATCCAAGAGATAACTCTAAGGAGTTGTAGCATTTGTCGCCGTTCTTTGTAGTAAATTTATATACCTTTTTCCAGCAATGCAGGCATCCGTAGTAAATTTATATACCTTTTCCCAGCAATGCAGGCATCCGTATCAACACACCTGGAGCTTACCACAGGGCACGATGGATAGGAGATTTTTTAGACAATCTTAAAATTTATATGTTTCGCTCACAGTTTCGTTTGACAGCTTCTGAACTGACTGGGCTTAAACGTTTAACATGTTTGTTGTTAGACTAAAATTATTTCAAAGCATGGCACACATGCACAGCATCAACTTCTGCTCTATGAAACGACTTACATCATTTCGTTGAATGATCTTGTAGTCTACCGTTGTTCAAACAAGTCCGTTGCTGATGAAGCCTTAAAAACTTTCAAGCGCCATTTGTGGCACACTTCTTGGTCTTGCTTTTTTCCCTGAACTTTCTGGTATGGAAAAAGGCGATATGGCTACAGCCCCTAGCAAGTTGGGTGAAGAAGATTCTCCGGTTCGAGTGACAATTGACAAGAATTGTATCTCTGAAAAATAGCTGTCTCGTTTTTGTGTCATGAAACACAAAGATATTTTTTACTTTCATGGGTATCCTACAAGATTTCCTTTTGCAAGACTCAGGTTTTTGGAACCCCAGTAAAGCATAAAATCACAGCAGAGTGCAGGGCACAAGAGATGAAGGTGGTAAAAAAACAGCTGAACGGGCCTCACATTGAAACAGATGTTCAAGTCCGCCAACACAAACCAGGAGGAGCAAAACAATATCTGCTCCAGGGGCTGAGCCATCACCAGCACTTTCAAGCACCCAAAATAAGTTTGCTCAGTCAAAGACTGGGCAACCAATAATATTTATTAAACACTGAAGAGACGAGGAACTCTGCATGTGTATCGTGCACAATGCACAGCATTCTGCTATACATAGCGGCCTATGAGATTCCATAATTGTAGATTTTTTAAACTTCAGAGGTGTTGTGCAGCCCTTAAATGTTACCTGATTGCTTCAAAACTTTGTATGTTTCAGCTTTATGGCTAAATGAACAAAACTTAGGGGTGAGACCGAAAAAAACTCAAACTTTGTTTTTCATTGGCACCCTATAATTTATATATGTATAATATATATGCCATTGCTTATTCTACCCATGGAGAGACTTCACGGCTGTCAACGAACGGCTACTTAGCGGAAGTGGAATTGCCTTACATGTAGATGTGTCAATTGGTGTTATTGTTGTCGTGGCTGTTAATTGGTAGCGAGGCCTAGTTTGATTCAACCGAGTGGGTCGCAAAGGACAGACGACGATGAAATACTTTGTGGAGAACGGAGGTCTCTTTGATTCATACTGGTCTGCATCAAGGTTCTTGTGTGAATAGATCTTGGGTCTGCATGGTAGGCTATACGCTGGCAGACTAATAATTGGGGCAGAGAGACGAACAGCCCCCGTGCCTACCTCGTGTTTCTTTATAAACGGCGAGTGATTGGTTGAACCGCTTATTGCAAGTCTTGACCGATAATTGCTGGAAGATATATAGGCTAGAGCTGCTATCATTATTATACAGTTACTGCACCAGTGTTGTAGCTTCCGCTGAGTGGTATAGGCTATAGCTAGGTGTTCGTTAATGTCTGAATCTTTGAATATAATCGACTGGAACGAAGAGAATCGTCTCTTTGATAAATCGTGGATTCTCAATTCTCGTTTCACTGATCATTGCGAATCTGAGAAACTGAAAACTTAAAAGTTGCCAGTGATTGATTTTCAATTATCGATCGATTGATCGATCGCAGTTCAAGATGTCTCTTCAAAAGTTGACAGCGGAAAGTCTTCCGGACGTAAGCATGCTACCGACGCCAAAGAGAGGTACGTCACTATAGCTCCCTCAAAAATTTTGGGAGGGAAGGAATTGAGATTTCTGGGGCGACAGATAACTGGC
>OX243818.1:30673801-30738801 GCA_945859605.1 Lumbricus rubellus
GCGTTTCATGACAAAGTTTTTTGGTGTGTTTTTTTATGGAGCACAGTGTACATGTATATAGAAACTCAGATGAATGAATCATCAGTTTGTCTTCATCAATATATAGCAAATACAACCATCACAATTGCTGATACTTATAACAGTGTTGTTATTATCTTTGAAATATTCTTATTAAAGCCATTATCATCGTCATTGCGACTACAAGAAGAAGAAGAAGGCAATAATGACATTGACGACGACAATGATGGGCATCGTCATCATCATTTTCATTATCACCATAACCATTGTCATCATCATCATCATCACCATAGTCATTGTCATCATTGGACCATTGTCATCGTCAACTTATTCGCCATGACGATGATCTCTGTTACAAAGAGCTTTATTTTATTATGATACTAATCTTCTTCATAATCATGATCATGATGAGTCTAATCATGATCATGATGATTTCGGTCTTCGTTTCTTTCGTAGTGTTTAGTCTTGGCAACATCATCTACTATTCGCTGGAGATTGAAAACAGCTTCAACCAGAGCGACTACTGTCGCAGCAAATACAGACACGGATGGACTTTCATTCCACGTCTCGTATTCGTCGTTGTCCAGACATTCTTCATCTTCAAAGGACCAAATGTAAGACCACAGCACTACACACACACGCACACATGCACACGCACACACACACAGGCACACACACACACGCACACACACACGCACACAAAAGTAATGATCAAGGCAAAGTTTAAGTCTTGTTTGAGGCGCAAAAGGCGAATGCCACGAATCTCGTAGCTCTCTGTTTTCAAGTCTTAAGTTCTTAACATTTTCTCCTCTTCCCTTCCTTCTCCTTCTTCTCTTTGTTGTCTGCCAGAAATAGGACCCATGATTGATAGGTTCATGACAGAGACGATGATCAATGCAAACATGGCAGAGACGATGATGATGGGCCCATAGCAGAGACGATTATGATGACGACGACAACGACGAGGATGATGACGACGATGGTGATTATCATAATGATGGTAATCGTCGTAACAATTAGCGTAAGTTTTTTGGTCATGATGGACTTGCAGAGCTTCTTGCAAATAATCGCTGCCTACGTTAAGAAAATAATGTCATCGGTTAACTTGCATAAATTGTCTAATAACTCTAATGCAATGATGTTGTATTGTTAGGTGAAAGTGGAGGATCACTTGCCAATCATTTGGTTCGGAATGTTACATGTCGTCACGACAAACATCTGTCTCTGGTTTCGAACCGTCGTCAGAGAAATCATGGAAGAGTTTCAGTACAGCACGAACCACTCAACACCAAACTCTTCAAGTATGTTGTACATATGCAATATTTACATCATTGTCGTTGAAAACCTATTCAATATGGTAACAAATTGAACAGAGGCTAATCAGTTACCGAATCATTATTAGCTTGTTGACTAATTCTAAGCGTCTGTACATGTAAACCTATGGCATTAACATTCTTAGGCACCTCGACAGAAAATGCGAGGATATTTCCCAGAGTTTCCGGCTGCATCTGAGCATCATGCCATTACTGCATCTTTGGCAAAATGTAGCAAACAATTCATGTTAAAGACATTGTTAAAAAAATTAATGAGTAAAGAAACAGACTCGCATGATAGATCTAAAGTGCAACGACTGGGTAAAAAAATTGGATTAAGGCAACTGAAATGAATGCTTTTTCATAATTTGAAATAGAGTCTAATTGAATGCCAAACTGGCAAAATACACTTTTGTATGGTTTCCATCAGCAACTAATTCTAATTAAGTAGTTGAGTGCTAATTCTAATTAAGTAGCTGAGTGCTAATTCTAATTAAGTAGCTGAGTGCTAATTCTAATTAAGTAGCTGAGTGCTAATTCTAATTAAGTAGCTGAGTGCTAATTCTAACTAAGTAGTTGAATGCTAATTCCAATTAAGTAGGCCTAGTTGAGTGCTAATTCTAGTTAAGTAGTTGAGTGCTAATTCTAGTTAAGTAGTTGAGTGCTAATTCTAGTTAAGTAGTTGAGTGCTAATTCTAATTAAGTAGTTGAGTGCTAATTCTAATTAAGTAGTTGAGTGCTAATTCTAATTAAGTAGTTGAGTGCTAATTCTAATTAAGTAGTTGAATGCTAATTCTAATTAAGTAGCTGAGTGCTAATTCTAATTAAGTAGCTGAGTGCTAATTCTAACTAAGTAGTTGAATGCTAATTCCAATTAAGTAGGCCTAGTTGAGTGCTAATTCTAGTTAAGTAGTTGAGTGCTAATTCTAGTTAAGTAGTTGAGTGCTAATTCTAGTTAAGTAGTTGAGTGCTAATTCTAATTAAGTAGTTGAGTGCTAATTCTAATTAAGTATGTCAGCTAATTTAATCAGTGCACGCCGATTGTCGTACAGCGACGTAAGTAGGCCAGGTGCAAATTGCCGCGCGGCGTCTGCACAGGTGATTGTCTGGACAGCACGTGACGTCTAGACGAGCGTACGTTAATTGTACAAGAAGGGAGTGGAAGTGAAGAAGGAGAGTTGCGTGTTGAGAGCCGTTGAGATAGGCTGTAAGAGTTGTTGTTGAGTTGCGATAGAGTAGACTGATGAAGATAGTAGTCGTGTAGTTGTTATGATAACGCAAGTGTAGTCATTGTTGTGTTGTTGCTGATCGTTTTACTTTATATCGGATTTTGGAGTATAATAAGAAGAGTTAAACACGTCGTCGTTGTTGGTTAACAAAACAGTGAAAGACTGTAGATTCTTTAACCTAGCCATTTAGCTAATGAAACAGTTATCTAGGGATAGGCCTACGCTACCACGAACTTATACGAAGAAGCTTCCGAAGAGACTGAAGGTCACACGTAGAGAAGAAGAGGGAAAAGACTTGTGACATTTGGTGTCGTTGCGGTGAGATAACGATCCAAGTTGCAGGATAACGATCCAAGTTGCAGGAGAACGATCGTAGTTACGAACGGTGGGTCTACGTGCCAAGTTACGAACGGAGGGATTCTATTCAATCAACAGACGTTGTGGAGAAACGGACGCTGTGAATTTATCGAGGAGCCGAGCACACGGGAGAAGCAACGATACATCGAGCATCCGTACGACAGTGAGAAACGACAACACAACGACTACAAGGTAGAAAAACTTGCTTGTCTATTGAAGTGTGCATAAAGAATTGAAGTCAGTCAATTGCAAACATTTGAAGAGTAGTCTACTAATTTATCGAGCATCTGTAAAGTAAAGAAGTAAGATGGAGAAACTTACGGAGAAAAAGCAAGCAAATATTAAGAAAATGTCTACTGATAGACTGATAAAACTGCTAATTGAAGCAGATCTAGACGCAGAAGAAGTCGAACAGGTGTCTAGGGAAGAATTGATGAGAAATTTAGCCGAGGTTTGGGCTAAGAAAGAAAGAAGAAGAAGAAGAAGGTGCTGTCGGAGGCGTTGCGGAGAAGCCAGTGGAGAAGCCTGAGGCACCGATGTCTATAGAGGCGTTGCTACAATTCATGATGATGAGTAGACAAGAAGAGAAGCAGAAAGAAGAGCGACGGTGCCAAGAAGAGAAAGAACGTAAGCAAGAAGAGAAAGAACTGCGACAACAAGAGATAGAAAAAGCAGAAAGGATGAGACAGCAAGCGATAGATATGCAGAAGCAGCAGTTCCAGCTTCAGTTAGAACAAATGAAATTAGATCGTGACGAAGCAGAACGACGAAGGATGGAGTTAATGATAGAATACGAAAAAGCAAGAAAAAGCGATGAAGAAATACGAAAACAGCAGATCGAAGACAAAAAGGCTCGTGAGGAAGAAAAGGAGAAGATGCGTTTACAAGAACTGGAGAGAGCAGAAGAAATTCGTCAGGAAGAATTTCAAGCTGGAAAAGACAATTTGGAAAAAGCAGAAAGAGAAAGAGAAGAGCAGATGCAGTTAGAACAAAAGAAACTTGCTATCAAGGAGGCTCAACTTAAAGAAATGGCCATTGAAAAAGAAGAACGCAGAAAGCAGTTAGAACTGTTGCAGCAGAAGATAGAACAAGAAGAACTGCGGAGAATCGAAGATCAAGATCGACTGAAGAAGAGAGACGAAGATGATCGTAAGAGCCGAGAAGTGTCAGAACAGATTAGGCTCAGAGAAAGTGAGACAATGGTGTCCAAGATCAAGAAGATTGGTGATGCCATGAAGCATGTATTGCCTAAGATGCCGTATGATATGATGGAAGTGCCATTATATTTTGAGATCGTGGAGAATGCATTCAATAGCTTCGCTGTGGAAAAGCAGTACTGGGTGAAATTGTTGTTGCCATTGATGACCCCGAGAGCACGAACGGTATTGAATCGATTATCATTTGAGAATTTAGATAAATACGATGCAGTGAAAGAGCACTTGTTGAAGGAATTCAAGTTAACAGCTCGTGAGTACAGGTCAAGGTTTGCAGATGCCAAGAAGACAGCCGAAGAAACGTATACGATGTTCACGGCTAGGCTGAAGAACCTGTTGAATTATTATGTCCGAAGTAGACGAGTGGACAAAGACTACGAGAAGCTGTTTGATTTGTTAGTGGCGGATAAGCTGAAAGAATGTTTACCACCAGGTCCACTGCAGTTTGTCTTAGCAAAAGAGGGCACAGAATGCTTGGAAGCTAGTAATGTTGCAGATCTCGCAGATATACATGTAAACAATCGGATTGGTGTGATGTTCCAAGACAAACCGAAATTTGAAGCATGGGACAATAGTCCAAAGCAACCCAAGTGGAACAAGGATAGCAAAGACACCGGAAGCCAAGCCAAGAGTAATGATGCAAAGAAAGATGATTATTCTGGAAAGCAGTGGTCGCAAGATAAACAACAGTCAACGTGGGACAGACAAGCCTACAATCGAACTCCGCCGCTGGGACGCCCAACAGAAAGTAATGCATCTTACACGCCGTACAACAAGTGGGAGAACAAGGAGCAAAGAAGTTTTATCAAGAAGCGTTGCCACAATTGCAATTCTGATAAACACCTAATAAAACATTGCCAAGCACCAGGAGCGGCAAATCTGAGGAAGAACTTTAGCAGAAGTGCAGAAAATCTTCGAGTAAACCAGATACAAGTGATAAATGCACCTCCTGGTTGGGAAGAACAATGCAACCAAGAAACAGAAGTAAAGTCAGTGATGAAGTGTACGCCGCAGTTCACCATACTGAAAGAAGCGATAAAGACTACTTCCATTGCAGAAAATTGTCGAGAAACAAAAAGTAAAGAGGAGTGTCAACGCATAAAGAAAATATCGTTGCAGCATGTAAATGTGGAGATACGTGGGACTGATGGGCAGCCTGTGCAAGTCGAGGCGTTGATTGACTCGGGGACCGAGATACCAGTAATCAACGAGGAACTGCTGAAAGGAACGACAGTAGAAGAAATCGGCAGAGTTCATTTGCAATGTGTAGCTGGAGAGCCGATTCCAGCTAAGTTGGTGAAAATCGAAGTGCGGATGAGCGGTCGTAACGAAGGAACAGCTACAGAGGACAGGACAATAAATATCGCGCCATATTTAACTTTAGTGTGTGCCAGCATTTCAGCAGAACTGTGTAAAGAAAATCCAGAAAAGTTCCTGCTACATCCGGAGATAATTGCAGAATTGAAAGAGATTCCACCAGTGAGTGTATTGCAAGGAGAGCTACAAGCGAATGTGACTACAAGAGCACAAAGTCGGAGAGCAGAAGTCGAAGACGGAGAAGATGAAACGATAAACGAAAGTTCGCAAGAAGATGACACGGAAAGCGAAGATGAACTCAGCATCCAAGATGACGAAAGAACAACATCTGAGAACAATGAAACTGAAGAAGAGATGGCTGCATGTGAACGAAATGATAGTGAAGATTCCGGAAGCGACGCTGAACTGGAGACAAGTATGAGGGACTTGTTCACAGAGAATTCGAACGATGAAAGACAGCTGGAAGATGCGAAGAAATTCGAGGAGCAGCAGAGAAATGACGAGTCACTGAAATCGTGGTGGAGGATCGCTGAAGACAAAGGATCAGAGTTTAGCGTGGTGAATGGATTGATGTATAAGAAACATCAAATGCTGGATCAGCTTGTGTATCAGTTGGTGTTACCGAAAGAGAGAAGAATTCAAGTAATGGAATTAGCTCACGAGTCAGTATTTGGCGGACACTTGGGAGAAGAGAAGACACGAGAGAGAATCAAGTTGTCCTTTGTCTGGCCAAAGATGCGTCGAGACGTGGTGAAATTTTGTAAGTCCTGTGAGAAGTGTCAGCTGAAGGCACGAAGTTTGGTGATGGATCGAGTGCCGATTACACCAATTCCAAGGGAAGATGTGCCATTCCGACGGATGACTATGGACGTGGTAGGCCCAATAGAACCGAAGTCAGCAGCTGGGCATAAGTATTGCTTGTGCATAGTGGATTCATGTACAAGATGGCCGACAATCTTTTTGCTGAAGTCATTGACTGCTAAGGCTGTGTGCGAAGCTTTGATGAAGCTATTCATTGACGTGGGGGTGCCGTCTGTGATCACCAGCGACAGAGGCACAAATTTTACAGCCAGTCTCACAAGAGAATTTTTGAAATTGATGGGATGCTGTCCACGATTCGATTCACCAGGGCATCCTGAGGCAGCTGGATTAGTTGAGAGATGGAATCAGACGTTCAAGAAGATGGTGCATCATGTCATTGTGGAAAATCCAAGACAGTGGCATAAAATCATTCCGTTTACCGTTTGGGCATTGAGAGAAGTTCCCAACGCAACGACAGGAGTGGCACCATATCTGCTGGTGTATGGAAAAATGCCAAGAGGACCATTAACTATCTTAAAGGAAAGCTGGACCAAAGAAATAAATCTACCGCCAAACATTGGAGTACAACCAGCAAAGTACCTGAAGAACTTAAGAGCAGACATGGAGAAAGCTTTGATATTTGCTGAGAATTGTGCAGAGGAAAAGCAAAAACAATACGCCAGTCAATACAACAAGAGGGCCAAGGATAAAGAATTCGAACCAGGAGAAAACGTCATCGTCCTGTATCCAACGTCAACCAATAAATTGATCTCACGATGGCATGGTCCATGTACAGTGCTACAAAGAAGATCCAAGTATTCGTATCTGGTGGACATGAATGAAAACGGCCGACGAATCGTCCATGCCAACAAAATGAGGAAGTTCATCGCAAGAACATTATCGTGTGGTCTCATCGTGGAAGAGGACGACGAATTCGGATCAGTGGTAGAGCTACCATTGAAAGAAGACCATGCAGAGACGACACAGAAATCGCTGCAATTGGACTATGAACAGATCGGACATCTTACGAGCGAGCAACAGAAACAGCTACTGGATGTACTGAACCGATATGCAGACAGATTTTCGGACAAACCTGGATTATGTACATTGGTAGAACACGAAGTGGTGCTGAGACCAGACTTTCGAGAGAAGGAGTTCACGGCTTATCGAATACCGTTGATATACCGCGCAGAAGTGGACAAACAAATACAAGAGATGCTGAAAGCAAACATCATTCAGCCGTCGTCGAGCAGAATGGCAAGTCCGCTGGTCATCGTCAAGAAGAAGGACGGATCCTTGAGACTCGCGTGCGACTACAGGTACGTGAATTCATATACTGAAAATTGTCGATACCCCATGCCGATCGTCAACGATGTGCTGAGCAAAGTCGGGAAATCCAAGTTTATTTCCGTCTTGGACTGTCGCAGTGCTTACTGGACTTGTCCGGTGAAGAAATCCGACCAATGGAAAACCGCATTCGTTACCCATAGTGGACTGTACGAATTTACACGTGTCCCTTTTGGAATGATTAACTCTGGACGGACTTTTGTAAAAGCCATAAACATGATTTTGCAACCGATTAATGCATTTACTGAACCCTATGTTGATGACATTGCAGTCCAATCTGATGATTGGAACATTCATTTGAAACATTTAGAATTGTTTTTGAAACAAATAAGACTGCATAATGTAACTTTGAACTTGAAGAAATGTGTGTTTGGTAAGAGTGAGGTGAAATTCATCGGTCACCTCATTGGTTCAGGGAAGAAGATGATGAATCCAGATAGGATTGACAGTTTGATTAATTTAAAAAACCCTGAAACGAAGAAGCAAGTGAAGCAAATGTTAGGATTCTTTGGTTTCTACAGACAATTTATTTGTAATTTTGCTGAGATTGCTAAACCATTGACAGATTTAACTAGCAAGCAGACACCTGAGAACATTATTTGGACTGAGGACCACCAGAAATCTTTTGATTCTCTTAAAGAAATTGTTTTATCGAATGTTATTCTGTACATGTTCGAGGTTGGCAAACCATTTAATTTGTACTGTGATAGCAGTGATTTTGCTGTGGGGGCTGTGCTGTCACAAGTGGACGATGAGGGGATAGAACGTCCCGTTTCATTTATCAGCCAGAAGCTGACAGATACCCAGAGGAGATGGGCGACGATTGAGAAGGAAGCCTATGCAATCATATGGGCTTTAAACAAATTGAAAGAAATCATTATTGGTTCCAAGATTAATGTGTTCACTGATCATAATCCTTTAGTTTATTTGACTGAGTCAATGTCGAAGTCTGCTAAGTTAGTCAGATGGTCTTTATCATTGAAAAATTTTGACATTCTGTTGAACTATAAGAAAGGAAAGTTGAATGTAGTAGCAGACTGCTTATCGAGATTGTAGTATAAGGTATTTTGTGATTGCATTTAGTATAAGAATTGTTTGTATTTAGTTTAAGCATTATACGTTCGCTAATTTTTAAGATTAATTAGCTCTCTTCAAAAGAAAGGAAGGAGGTAATGTCAGCTAATTTAATCAGTGCACGCCGATTGTCGTACAGCGACGTAAGTAGGCCAGGTGCAAATTGCCGCGCGGCGTCTGCACAGGTGATTGTCTGGACAGCACGTGACGTCTAGACGAGCGTACGTTAATTGTACAAGAAGGGAGTGGAAGTGAAGAAGGAGAGTTGCGTGTTGAGAGCCGTTGAGATAGGCTGTAAGAGTTGTTGTTGAGTTGCGATAGAGTAGACTGATGAAGATAGTAGTCGTGTAGTTGTTATGATAACGCAAGTGTAGTCATTGTTGTGTTGTTGCTGATCGTTTTACTTTATATCGGATTTTGGAGTATAATAAGAAGAGTTAAACACGTCGTCGTTGTTGGTTAACAAAACAGTGAAAGACTGTAGATTCTTTAACCTAGCCATTTAGCTAATGAAACAGTTATCTAGGGATAGGCCTACGCTACCACGAACTTATACGAAGAAGCTTCCGAAGAGACTGAAGGTCACACGTAGAGAAGAAGAGGGAAAAGACTTGTGACAAAGTAGTTGAGTGCTAATTCTAATTAAGTAGTTGAATGCTAATTCTAATTAAGTAGCTGAGTGCTAATTCTAACTAAGTAGTTGAATGCTAATTCCAATTAAGTAGGCCTGTTGAGTGCTAATTCTAGTTAAGTAGTTGAGTGCTAATTCTAGTTAAGTAGTTGAGTGCTAATTCTAGTTAAGTAGTTGAGTGCTAATTCTAATTAAGTAGTTGAGTGCTAATTCTAATTAAGTAGTTGAGTGCTAATTCTAATTAAGTAGTTGAGTGCTAATTCTAACTAAGTAGTTGAATGCTAATTCTAATTAAGTAGTTGAGTGCTAATTCTAACTAAGTAGTTGAATGATAATTCTAACTAAGTAGTTGAATGATAATTCTAACTAAGTAGTTGAATGATAATTCTAATTAAGTAGTTGAGTGCTAATTCTAATTAAGTAGTTGAGTGCTAATTCTAACTAAGTAGTTGAATGCTAATTCTAATTAAGTAGTTGAGTGCTAATTCTAACTAAGTAGTTGAATGATAATTCTAACTAAGTAGTTGAATGATAATTCTAATTAAGTAGTTGAATGCTAATTCTAACTAAGTAGTTGAATGATAATTCTAATTAAGTAGTTGAATGCTAATTCTAATTCCAATTGATTTTCTCTCATAAAAATGTCGATGCTTGTGATTCCATAATTCTTTCTTCATTCGAATATACGGTAACTATGATTGTATCATCATCGTCGTTGTTGTTGTTGTTTGTCAGATGCGACGTTCAACTCATCATCTGATAAGAATTCAACCATCGACGGTGGCTCCTCACCCTCCTCCTCTTCCTTCTCATCCTGTGAGAATGATTTGCTGCACTCTGCGAGTCGTTACCTCTTTCCCTTCATCCTCGAGTACAGTCTGATCGCCGTCGGAACCGTCGCCTGCATCCTGGAGTCGATCGCTCAGCCGACGGACAGCGAGGGACATTTGATGAAGGGTCTCAAGAACCTCATCAAGGTCTGCTCCTTCCACAAGAAGACGACCACCGACATCAACGACCAATCATCATCTGGATCGACGGACAGCAGCGGAGGACACCACGGAGGTCACCACCACGGAGGTCGACCGATCCTCAACAAATCGCACGGTGGTCTGTTCATCGGTGCTCTCCTCTTCTCTGGAATCGTCGTCGCTATTGTTCTCTTTTATTTCCACGGATCAAAGGAGTCGACCGCCATCTATCTGATCGCTGATCTCGTCAACCACAGCTGTCTTCTCATCGGCTGCATCGTTGCACTCGTTCTTCTTCGACCTCTTGCCTACGTTGCCAAACCATTGTCGTCTGATGATGCGCTGCTCATCATCGCGATGTGTGGATCGGCTCTCTACGAAATCGCCATCATCATCGCTTCATCTAGCGCCATCAGCGGCAGCGGTCATCCAAGCGAAGGACCGGCGTTCGAGGAACCGTTACGCTTGAGTGCATCTGTCGTCGCTGGACTTCAGACGGTCGTTCAGTCGATGTTTGTTCTCTGTGCCCTTCGTCGCTATCCATCCTCAGAGGATCACGTGGCTAAGATGCCCGGTCGAGGCACCGTCGCTTTCCTCATCGTTGGCAATGTGTCTGTCTGGGTGCTGAGGACGGTGCTCACGAAGGCATCGGACATGTCAACACCGACTGAGTTCTACGGTGAGGTTCCGTGGCTGCTCATCATGAACATCAATCTTCCGCTTCTCCTCTTCTTCCGATTCCACTGCAGCGTATGCTTAGCAGACATCTGGCACATCGCTTACAGTCCGCTTCAATTCAAAATGCCAAAGATGCGGCGTCGACACTCGAACGCAACAACAACAGCAGCAGCTGCATCGGCAGCAGCTGCATCGGCTGCATCGGCGAGGATCGACCTGTCTCAGGGTCATGAGCAGCAGCAACAGCAACAGCAGGTGCCACAGATCTGCGTCATCAGTCCATCTCGATCACAGTCTTGTGCCAACATCCAAGACAATAACATAGAAGACAATGACATTGAAGACAATAACATTGAAGACAATAACATTGAAGACAATAACATTGAAGACAATAACATTGAAGACAATGCGTCTTTGAGATCATTTCAATCGACGACCATGTGAAACAAAACAGGTCATCTAATGGCAAACTCTGCCTCCGATCTCGTCCACTCACTCATTCACTCACTCACTCATTCACTCATTCACTCAACTCATTCACTCATTCACTCACTCACTCATTCACTCACTCACTCATTCACTCATTCACTCAACTCATTCACTCACTCACTCATTCACTCATTCACTCACTCACTCATTCACTCACTCACTCACTATCTGTTCATATCGATCATTCCTTTCCACACTAATACAACTATTGTCTTCTTGTTTCTTCAAGACAGATCATCCAAGTATTAACAAGTATCACACAACAACAGCAGACGACACGTGATCGACATCTCCAGTTGACCTTTCCTGACCTCAGTCTCTTCCAAAATACAGACAGCTGCTGCTGCTGCCAAATAACCAGAGACAAACTGTGACCAGAAACTATGCATCTATGATTGGCTCCAGCTTTTCCTGCCTTCAATACAACAACAACAACAACAACAACAACAACAACCTTTCCTGCAGTTGAACTCTACAGGTCTGGTGTACTCTGAAGAATTCTGCCACATAATCTGTTGACTATTGCAAATTATATAAGCAAGACCAAAATATGAATCGGTTCATCGCTCAGATGTTGCACTGAACGGATTTCTTGAACAGCTGCATGTCTAGTAATCACAGAGGACGTGTATTATACTGCTGCTGCTGCTGCTGCTGCAGCTGCTGCTGATGTGTCCCAATTGACAAACGCTGAGCTTTAACGACGCAGTTGTGTATACGCCAACGATCACAGCGCTACATAAAAGACTGGTGAACAATTATTGTGCATTGACGACGACGACGACAACGACGACGAAAAGCAACGAATCATTTTGTTAAATGAAACTTTGAAGAGAAATCTTTACTATAGAGCTCATGTTATTATAATCTGACACCTACATGTACAATTGTACAATTGTACATGTACATTGTATAACCAGCTTTTCTGCACTGTGCATTTGTTATGTTAAACACGTATTTGGTTGATTAGCGCATGCAGTCATTTTGCTATAGACTATTAATTTTAGTGCACGTTCAGTCGTTTTGTTTGTTTCGCACTGCTCTAGGAAAGAAAGACAAAATGTAGCCCCCTCCCCCTCCCCCTCCCCCTCCCCCTCCCCCTCCCCCTCCCCCTCCCCCTCCCCCTCCCCCTCCCCCTCCCCCTCCCCCTCCCCCTCCCCCTCCCCCTCCCCCTCCCCCTCCCCCTCCCCCTCCCCCTCCCCCTCCCCCTCCCCCTCCCCCTCCCCCTCCCCCTCCCCCTCCCCCTCCCCCTCCCCCTCCCCCTCCCCCTCCCCCTCCCCCTCCCCCTCCCCCTCCCCCTCCCCCCTCCCCCTCCCCCTCCCCCTCCCCCTCTCTCTCCCCCTCCCCCTCCCCCTCCCCCTCCCCCTCCCCCTCCCCCTCCCCCTCCCCCTCCCCCTCCCCCTCCCCCCCCTCCCCCCCCTCCCCCTCCCCCTCCCCCTCCCCCTCCCCTCCCCCTCCACCTCCCCCTCCCCCTCCCCCTCCCCCCTCCCCCCTCCCCCTCCCCCTCCCCCTCCCCCTCCCCCTCCCCCTCCCCCCTCCCCCTCCCCCTCCCCTTCCCCCTCCCCCTCTCCCTCCCCCTCTCCCTCCCCCTCCCCGCTGCCTCCCTCCCCTCCCCCTCCGTCCCGCCCCCTCCGCTCCTTTCTTCCCTCAACCAAGAAGGCCGCAAAATAATTATGCGAATCGCTTATGACGTCACGAGACGCAACCTCATTCATGTTTCGTTTGCATGGTCGCAGTCACTGTCAAGGCGTTTGTGAATCTGGCAGCGTGCGGTTTTAAATTTGCAAATGGCGGTGGAGCGGAATGCAAAGTTCAATTTTTGTGGAAAATATTGCGTTTATTCGTAGAAAAAAAAAGTTGGAAACTCTCTGATAGGAATGGAAGGTTTTGTGAAATTTTCAAAACAATCTGTGCGGTACGTTTCGAGAACACTTTACACAAACTATTGGAAAGTTTCATTTTTATATATATAGATTATTAATTATACACACTAGGGACTAATCTTGCTTATGATACAGTGATGTAACTGAGACAATTATTGCCATTATTTAGTATCTGCTTCTTAGATACATGTATAGCGAAGCAATAGTCCGAATGACTTCAGCGAGAGCTGGCTTACACAGTGTTGCACACTATAGAGTAAAGTCTCAGCGGTCCTGTGATTTTACGATGCACAGAGATGGCTATCGATTAATGATTTTGTGTGTACTGCGATAATGTCGTTAGAGAGAGAGACTTTTTCCGGATTAGTAATGTGCAAATCACACGACTCTACTTAGAATAAGTCGAGCTTTTGACTGCGTCTGCGGATTAAATGTCGGACCAATAATTGCTTGAGATAAATATTGATGATCTTGTTCTGTTTATAGACAAATACAAAAGTTAAAAAGCCATTGCCAATGGTCTTTTACCTTAGCGTTTAGTTTACTCTAAAGGGTCTATGCTGATAGCTTACTATAGTAAACTTTACTTAGTAGTAGACGAAATACGAAAGCGAAGAAAGCGAAGCAATCGACGGCTTCACTTGATAATATAAAGTAATAACTGTAACATCCTATATAAAATTATATTTATAGTGTCACGCATGCGCAATAATGACTGGATCAGTCAGGATTCTAACGCGTCAAGTTCCTACATATCATACATGCAGTACATTACTCTTATTTTGCATCAATTTCAAGAGAAAAAGTTGAGCATACTGAATGCTATGAAGTCTGCTTGTTGAGATAATTCTAAGGACAGATCACTGTCAAGTAGAGTCCTCCACTTAGACCAAGCAATAGTCTATGACTGTAGGCTACACGCTAACGAGAGGTTCAAACTGCAAAAATTTCATAAGTATTTAGGAAAAAAACTGTTTTCAATATCATTTTTAAAATGAGAAGGTAGATGCAAATTGCTTACACAGAGAGGTTAGCTGTTGCATGTGGACTGATCTCTTTATCATAGATTGGAATAAACATCATTTAGTTCATAGTTAGACCAACCATAATTCCTATTGAGACAAAAGTGTTTGAGTGTATTCTATATCTATTGAAAAGAAGGAAGTTTAACAACAGAGAGAGAACAGCTAAGAAGGAAAACTGCGATCAAGATCTTTGGACGTAAGAAGCCAGATTGGCGCAATTCATGTAGCCTATTAGACCGCCAGTGTTGGACTTTGTCTGTTGCTTTAAGATCAACAATTTATGTAGGGCTTATGTAGGCCTATAATATTGTATCGTATTGTATTCATGCATTTATATAGCGCGTCTCACAGAATGACTATTCCGAGGCACTTTCAGCACGAAAATGTAGGCTAGTGGGGAATTGAGTTAGGAGGTTTAGGATAGCAAGAGAATTCAGGTTCGGAACAATAGCAGGATTTGTACTTGTGACTGCAGTTGTATTTCCCTGTAGTGTGTATAGCCTGACTTGCTAACCTGTATCATCGTTTAGATGTCTATTCGGTCGGACACATTGTGCGTGACTCTGAGCAAACCTCTCTGTTCATTGATGTCGATTTATCGACTCTGCGCGCGTAGCAAGAGCTTTATTTCTAATGAATAGATAAAAATTGACTTAGACCAGGGGTCTCAAACACGCGGCCCGCGGGCCGCATGCGGCCCGTGGACCCGGATAATGCGGCCCGCGAGAGCCATCTGGTTTTTTATTTTTATTTTTTATTTAAAGAAAGAAATTGGTTAAAAACAGAATTCTGCTTTTCTTTTGCGATTTGAACCAAGCTTCACACCGTTTTCTTCTAATTTTTGCTCTGGATATTCAATTTGCAAGAGCAGATATGCAGATAGAGTTATAGTGGGCCTTCAATGTAATAGCATGCTGAAGCAGAAGTAAGCCTACAATGAGGTTGATATTCCGATATTCTACACCTTTCTACTAAAACAAATTCCAAAATCTGCACCTGCAGAACTGCAACACGCTAATGGCGATATTTGGCATTACCTAGGCCTACATAATAATTATTATGTGAACAGCTTTTTCATTAATTAATGAAGATTAATAAATCCCAAATGACACGTCTGACAGTTACGGGTGAATATGTGGAAGCTGAAGGCCTATTACTCTGATTCTTCGCATCTCAAAAGATAAAACTAAACAATGATGTTCTCGTAGTTGGGAAACATTGTCAGATGATGGGTATCGCTAATCACACCTGATCATTCTGAGACTATACTCACTATAATACTTTAGCATTTAAAGTTACTACAAGATTAGTTGTAGGTATAGGTCTATTAGGCTTACTAAATGTGCTATTGATGCTCTTCATAGGCCCTATCTTTGTGACTCTGAGTTTTCAATTTTGTGCATAGTACCAGTATGGTTACACTGAAAGACTGTGAAAGTATAATATTAACTTAGGTGATTTTACAGGATTATATTATTATTAGGCAATAGGCCTACAGCATTGTAGCCCTCACCCCATATAAATAGTTTAACTTGCAAGACATAATTTCATGTTGCGGCCCGCGAGACACTGTAAATTTTCAAATTTGGCCCACATGATGACTTGAGTTTGAGACCCCTGACTTAGACGATGAACCGAATGGACTACGTCGGTAGAATGGTCAGAAGCTGTGGTCAGATAACGGGATATGGTCGTCCTTCTTCTCAAATTGTCCATTAAATTTTTTGTGAACGACCGAATCATCCATAGACTGATGACATCTAGCGAAATCCAAAGGAACAACCCAATCGCCTGCAACAACCTTTCCATTCTATCAATTAGAGGGAAACGCACAGAATAAAATAAATAATCAGTTGTGCGACACCTGAACAACAAAAATCGCCTGAAACGGCATAGTCATTCTCCCAATAGGTTCAAATTGGTTCAAATTGGCGTAAGTTGGTTCAAATTGGTTGAAATTGGTTGAAATTGGTTCAAATTGGTTCAAATGACAAT
This sequence comes from Lumbricus rubellus, assembly GCA_945859605.1. Classification (NCBI taxonomy): domain Eukaryota; kingdom Metazoa; phylum Annelida; class Clitellata; order Crassiclitellata; family Lumbricidae; genus Lumbricus; species Lumbricus rubellus. The sequence goes on from OX243818.1 coordinate 30,690,144, forward strand.
TCGCTGCCTGTGCGAAGGTTTTCTTCCAACAACGTTGACACCTTTAGGCGACAAATAAATTATGTTCAATAATATAATTATCATAATCTTAATGAGGCGCTTGATTGACGAAGTAACGCCTACATGTACCTATGAATGTATACTTGCATGAAAGTAAGTAAGTATGCATGCAAGCTATGTTTGTTTGTAGGTCTCTGTATTCACGTATGTATGCATTATGCATGCATGCATGTATGTATGCAAGTAGGTACAGCGCAGTGCAGGTGTACATATACATGTATGTGCCCAGGTTCTCGTCAGACGAGCCTGGACCACACCTGCACTGCGCTGTTGTTAAAATCACACGAAACAAGTAAATTACACTCTGTTGACTTAACAATATTATTATCACAGAAGCAGAATCAATCGCAACCCACACATGAATAGAATAGACATACAAAAGCAAAAAGTTCAAAATCCAATTTAAAAAAATACACGAACCCGAAGTTTGGCGGAGACCGAATGTTTCGCCAGTGAAATGGCATTCATATGCAGTGGTGTAGCTACCATGTGTGCAATGTGTGCAAAGCACACGGGCCCACGACCTCCAGGGGCCCACAGAGATTGCTGAATAATTTTTTAAAATATTAATCGAACCTAATTAAAAATTCGCATTATTTTGTGACAAATGTAGTTTTTGTGAACGCTTACATTAGGCTACCTCTTTACTTTACTGATGCAGTGACGCCTGTCAACCGCCGTGCTGTTGACAGGAAAAATTGTAGGCCCTACTGAGCTCTTTTTAACTTGGGTTTTTGTCTCGAGTCATGAAAAAGGTCGAACATAGTTTTTAAGTTGAGAACAAGAAACGAATCATACCATGTCGCATAAGATTTCTATTTCGCTGATTCGCCTTTCTATGCAAGTGGCATGGGTAGCATATATGCTATCTAGGATAGGTGCACGGTGTACAAATTATGTTCGTCTATCTACCTACATGTATCTATCACATTCGTAGGCCTATGTTGTAATTAATGGTGTGCCGTAGTATTCTCATACTTGTCACAGTCATGCTCGTATATAATAATTGGGGATTTGCTGGATATGGTAACGGTAGTGACCTGACATCTCCCTCAACCAGGATGAGAATTGTCGGGGTTTGAGGTCAATGAGGTGGTATAGATCTAAGCTTAGTTCAGTCTTCTTGTCACTTTTTCATAACCAAACTCCAATCCTCATACTGCTCTCAAAGACTCAACTTCTCTCAGCTCTCACCCCACAATCAGAGAGACACAAAATTGAGCACGTGTAGATCAGGGTTGTCGGGAATCACGCGTATTTACCCCTATTTTTGCACTTGCATGGAATATTGCTAAACTTATTATTAGATAGACCTACAATAAAAAAATATCAATGATCGTTTCTTTTTGATGTGCACATTGCAAATCATGGACGGTGGACCTGAATTGATGGATGATTGCCATTTTCTGCTGAACAAAAGGCTAAAAAGAAACTCTATAATGCCATGACATTGTACTAGAAGGCCTACTAATAATAAGTGGATAAGTATGCTAGGTGATAGGTTTCAAATTCGACCAAGAAATTACTGAAGCTATAGCACTTTAGTTTATCTGCTTCAGTCGTGCTGCATTTGTGTTTATTCTGTGAGTTGTACTGCAATTACTGCATGCTTTAGGTCTAATAGCAAAATGTCATTGATTAGTTTTAGTGATCTTGATTGCATGCAGAGTAAGAATTGCGGATGGTTGTGGGTTTAACCCCCAGTCATTCTTTGGATGCCACAATAAAGTCCTCATCGACGTCATCGTACGCCCGACTCCACATAGCCTAAGTCAACGTCTGGCCCACCGTGTTATTTTTCTACAATGCTCATGCTGATTGCATGCACACAAAATACCGGCCTAACAAGGTCAATCAGGGGCCCATGCGGAACTTCTGCACACGGGCCCACAAAAAGCTAGCTACGCCACTGTTCATATGAATAACATTAACATCAATAAAATGCATGGAAACAGATTCATCAACGCTGCTGAAAGTCATACAGAAGTAATTGAAAATATTTTGTTGCAATTTCGATTTGATTTTTCTTATGGAATGACGCTTGTAGGCAGAATGATCTTCACAAACCGAAAGAATGACTATATATACCAGTACGCTAAAAACATGCATTTAATCGACAAGGCAATAACGGCCTATAATTATGTCAAATATCTTGGTCCAGGTGACACTGGCCACTGATTGACCGAGTGTAGCCTACTTAGCAGACAGAACTTATCTGAACTAATCTAAATTTCGTTAATTTTCTGACCAACCCCCACAGCCAATCAGCCGTCGCGTTGCCATTACATGAGAAGCACATGAGAAGCACATGAGAAGCACATGAGAAGCACATGAGAAGCACATGAGAACCACATGAGAACCACATGAGAACCACATAAGAACCACATGAGAACCACTTGAGAAATGAGACCACGAGATAATTTCTGAAGGAAACTTCACAGAAAACCTATTTTGCGAAGGTCATGCCTTTTGACACATAATTATAGCGAGTTGGAACTGGCATTAGTCAAATAACAAAATTATCAGCACCTTATTCAAAGCGAGTGAATGACTGTCTAGTAAGTAAGGTGCAGACCGACCCCTTGATAAAAACGCTTTTCATGTGGCTTTTCAGTGACACAAAAGCTCTAATATTCTGTGATTGTAAAGGGAGTGTGATCACGAGGCCACAGTTGCTTCCTCCGCCATTTGCTGAATGCTGCTGGCGCTGATGCTGCTGAATGCTGACAACTAACTGCTGCTGCTGCTGCTGCTGGTCCATGCTGTTCAATGCCATGTTGTTCAATGCAGCGCGCATAAATCGTGCGGTAAATGGATGGGTGAAGAGGGCTAACATCCGGGTTGTTGATCAGCCGGAAATAATTGCTGTCAGTTATTCATCAGCTTCTCGTGTAGTCATGTCTCTAAACGCCGAAGGCAACGAACGTCTTCAGTGCTCCTCCTCCCTCCACCTCTTCCGCCTCCTTCCCCTACTTCTCCATCAATTTTTCTCTTTTTGCAGCACCTCCTGCTATTCCTGTCTCATTTACTGCATCTCCTTCTCTCTTCTTCGTGTACATCCTTCTCCTCCTCCTCCTCCTCTTCTCCATTCTCTTCGCAAACTTCCTGCTTCTTTTTCTACGTCATTGAGTGATGTGTGTATCTTGTTGCGAGATTTTTCTTCTCTTTGCATCATGCGCCGCCGTTCCTCCTAATAGTCGTCTCACGACGACGACGACGACGACGACGACGACGACGTTGCCAATGCTGCACTACAACGGCTGCAAGTAAACAGAGCAGACGACCATTGCAGAGCCTCAACCAGGGGCGGATCCAGGGGGGCCAATCCGGCCATGGCCCCCCCCCCCATTGAAAACTGCCATGGGACGTGGCCCTCCCATTTGGTCCGAAATTAGGAATACGAATATGGGTACAATGGATATTGCCCCCCCCCCCTATTCGGAAAATTGTATGGGACGTGGCCCCCGCTCAGTTTTGAAGTTGAGAACTAAAAAAAAAAAAGGTCATCAACTTTTTTGGCGGATGAAATGGTATGTTTTTCCCAAAAATTTTGGCAGATGACTAAAAAAATTTCTTAGAAATTTTATTGGTTTTTGGCCCCCCCCCCCCTAAAAACAGTTCTGGATCCGCCACTGGCCTCAACCGAAAAGCAACTCGATCTGCGTGGTTGTAGAATTATTGTATAGGATTTGGGTCTCTGCTCGATTCTCAATACCAGTTGTACCACATCCACCACCGATCTATAAATAAATAATAATGCATTATACACAGATGCATGCGTAAAATGTTCATACATGTACATTGTACACCAAGTGAAGTCTGCAAACACAGTCACACAATAGTACACATGGACATACATGTATACAGCTGTATACATTGACATGGACATGCATGAACACGGGCATACATGGATAAAGGCACACATGGACATAGACATGACTAGTACACAGACAAACAACAGTATAGAGACAGACACACTGCAGAGCAACAACTTTTTAGCACAACTAAAGAATAAATCGATATCTTCTCATTTCATTCGGATTTTGCTGCATTTATTACGATTTCTGGACCAAAGTGGATCACCATCAGAACACTGTTGCTATAGTCGCTGCATCCACCGATTCAAGCACCTCACCTGCTCTGCTGTTTCTGCCGCATTCGCGTTGAAACCGTCCGCAATAATGATAAGATGATGTCGTGAAAAATCATTCTGTGAATCATTCTGTGAATCATTATGTGAATCATTACGTGAATCATTCTGTGAATCATTCTGTAAATCATTCTGTGAATCAATCTGTGAATCATACTGTGAATCATTCTGTGAATCATTCTGTAAATCATTCTGTGAATCATTCTGTAAATCAATCTGTGAATCATTCTGTGAATCATTCTGTGAATCAATCTGTGAATCATTCTGTGAATCAATCTGTGAATCATTCTGTGAATCATTCTGTGAATCATTCTGTAAATCATTCTGTGAATCATTCTGTAAATCATTCTGTGAATCATTCTGTGAATCATTCTGTGAATCAATCTGTGAATCATTCTGTGAATCATTCTGTGAATCATTCTGTGAATCATTCTGTGAAATCATTATGTGAATCATTCTGTGAATCATTCTGTAAATCATTCTGTGAATCATTCTGTAAATCAATCTGTGAATCATTCTGTGAATCATTCTGTGAATCAATCTGTGAATCATTCTGTGAATCATTCTGTGAATCATTCTGTGAATCATTCTGTAAATCATTCTGTGAATCATTCTGTAAATCAATCTGTGAATCATTCTGTGAATCATTCTGTGAATCAATCTGTGAATCATTCTGTGAATCAATCTGTGAATCATTCTGTGAATCATTCTGTGAATCATTCTGTAAATCATTCTGTGAATCATTCTGTAAATCATTCTGTGAATCATTCTGTGAATCATTCTGTGAATCAATCTGTGAATCATTCTGTGAATCATTATGTGAATCATTCTGTGAATCATTATGTGAATCATTCTGTGTTGTTGATGTTATTCTTCAGATGCATTGACTCCTTCATCGCTTGTAACTCATGACGTCAGAGCAAAGACTGCATCGATGAAAGCGATGATTGACATCTGGATAAACTTGGTCGAAATTCCTCAGATCTATATCAGATAATAATAATTCTATGTATCGTGTAATAATTGCTTTCCAGCTTCGTTGCAAACAACAGAGGTGCAGACGCATTGTTTCATTTGCTATTTAAAATTGACACAAATTAAAGGCTATAGGCCTATTGTAGTTATAATGAACGGCTATAGCAAATAAAGATAGAAAATTGTGCAAGAACCAGGTTTTGATACCTAGTCCTTTCTGTAATGTTGCAAGAGCATATCACAGGCAATGGCCACAGACGAGTTTTGAGATGGTCCTGGGCACGACGTTAAACTGCATCCATCCTCTGCCACAGGGAACCAACAATGTCCCTGTGCCGGTCCTAAGCCCGGACAAAAGGAGGAAGGTTTGCCAGATGGGTGGCGATACGCTGGCAGTGAAAAACCAAGACGATTGTAATCCGCCAAAACCACGACACAAGTAACATAGCTACTCAGATGCTTCAAGGTGTTATGATGTGAAGCAGACATGCACAGGTCGGTCAGGACAGACCGATGGAGAGGGTCGGGGGAGAGAGCGTGGGACACAACGGGCATTGACCCACGTTGTCCTTCGTGCCTCTTTTTCACGATTCTCTTCAATCAGACAAGGTGGTCTAAATGCTCCAAGATGTTACTGGTATGGAGCAGACCTGCTGACTGGACCGGTTGAAGCTGGGCAACATGGCACGAGACAGACTCAGACAGAGAGTGGCGTCGGACTCCTACGGGCATTGAGCCTAAGGATATTGATGATGATGATGATGAGTTTTGAGAGTCTAAATAAAACCATAGAAGTCACAGGTGGCATAATAATATTTAACACAGGTTTACTTACAGTAGAAGTTTCAACATGTGAGAACCAACGTACAGTATACTTACTGCTAATTCAAACTCATTTTCCGGTAGATCTCTGTATTTATTTGCATTTTATGTATTTAAGTATTCATACATATATGTATTTGTATTATGCATGCATGTATGTATGTATTTATGTATGCATGCATGTATGTATGTATGTATGTATGTATGTATGTATGTATGTATGTATGTATGTATGTATGTATGTATGTATGTATGTATGTATGTATGTATGTATGTATGTATGTATGTATGTATGTATGTATGTATGTATGTATGTATGTATGTATGTATGTATGTATGTATGTATGTATGTATGTATGTATGTATGTATGTATGTATGTATGTATGTATGTATGTATGTATGTATGTATGTATGTATGTATGTATGTATGTATGTATGTATGTATGTATGTATGTATGTATGTATGTATGTATGTATACATAATATAAGCCTGAGCATTTGTTTCGTTGGAAAACTGTGCGGCTTGTCATCAGATTCTGTCATAAAATAGGTTTCGTTGGAAGAAGCAAACAGTCGTTGGACACGTGACTCTGCTGCTGCTGCTGCTGCTGCTGCTGCTGTTTCTTCCTCTCCTCCCTCCTCCATCGTTGACTCTGCTGTCGACAGACTGAACGCGTTAACTATAAATCATCATTCACAGAACGAACGAACACCTCTGCCAACCAACGAACGAACACAGCTGCTGCTGCTGCTGCTGTTGCTGTTGCTGCTGCTGCTGTTGCTCTGGTAAATGCAAACAGATTCTGCACGATCATGCGCATAAGGGTTTAGACAGACACAGCTGAGGAGGAGGCATGGACACCATGGCCTACATGTATATTTGCCACAAGAGAATGATGGTATACGACTATAGTCATTGTCGCCACTTGCCCCTTGCATCATGTAGACCGCTATCAGCATCAATAACCATTTTCTCACTAGCTTCAGTTAAAGATGAGTTTTTTAATGCTGATAATTATTATGGTCAATAAGAACAATAATAAAAATAATTATTATCACTACAATAAAAACAGATAACAGAAAACTCACAACTCAGCGCAACAGTCTTCTGCTACAAGTTCACTCGGCTGGATATAAATTATACATTGTAGGCCTACATTTACACTACATTACATTACATTACATTGTAGATCTAGCCATTCCAGAACGATCTCGCATTCTTAAAAGAATCCTCAAAGATTAAGATCCTAAGTATAGCCTACTTCTCTGCAGGTAAAAACAACGATCTTACGAAATATTGAAATATTAGTTTTAATTCAAAATCTTGATTAATCAACCTTATCTTCGTCAATAAAACGGTTAATCTTACAACACAGGCTTTTTATATGTCGTTAAATAGGCCTACAGTACGATATGAATCATCAATATGACATCAAAATAGTTATTTTATGAGTTAATAAAATACTCTTATCATGCACATTTACATGCTTTCTAATATTTATAATGCCATAGGCTTATTCATGTGTGGTTGATTAATGATTAGAGATGTGAAGTTGGTTTAGTGTTTGTGGAGTGTCGTGTGTGACGAGAAGAACAAACTTTGAAAAGTCGCTTTATTCCGCTACATGTAAAGTAAAGAAGATGGACGTCAAAATTAATGCGTAACTTTTATGATAGATTGCTGAATTATTAACTAGTTTAATCACAACGGTAATGCTACATGTGTGATGCTCTCTCTAGACATGTGATCGCTTAAATAATAGCAACTACCAGTAGGCCTGTCTTTGCTGATAGAGTACCACGAAGCTGCATTGGTCTAACACTAGTAGTTCAGCGTTTTATGCCTAGCGTAGTTGAGATTAATAATGGTAATGACATAATACAAACCGAAGTTTAGCAGACCTAGCGTGCCTAGGCCTATAGCCCTGGGAGCACGACGAACGCCCGATTGTCCAGGTCCCCGATTACCCTTTCCCCGATACAAACTCCCCGATTACAAACTCCCCGATAGGCCCAACACCCCGACAGACCCAAGTCCCCGAATATGCAACTAATCCCAAGCCCCCGACAGGCCCAAGTCCCCGATTGGTGATTTAATCTACACGTAAGACCATTTAGTGTCAGTCTGTATAGGCTTCATAATGTCGTTCACGCAGGCCTATTGCATGTCACTTGTTTAATGAAGGCGTATTCGTATCTATTTAATGAAACTTGGTAACTTAATCTACACTTAGGCCTATAGAGGGTGACACTAATAATCTGGGCCTTATCGGTTGACGGAAACTGAGCTGAATACAAGCAAAGCCGGTTATTCGAGCAGCACCGACATATATAAGAACCAAATGAAGAAAGTATTATTATACATAAAGTGGATGTGCAGTGACGTGGGACGTTTTACTACACTCCCCTCTTCATCTGTCGTAACGTACACAGAACATCGCATTTCGCGACGACGCTCGCATTCCCACAGAATTAAAGTAGTATCTCCATTCTTATATAACTTGTTTTTTTTATAAAAGTATAGCCTAAGTAATTTAAAATCTTTTTACCACGCTCAGTTTCCGTCAACCGATAAGGCCCAGATTATTAGTGTCACCCTCTATAGGCCTAAGTGTAGATTAAGTTAAGTGAACGACATTATGAAGCCTATACAGACTGACACTAAATGGTCTTACGTGTAGATTAAATCACCAATCGGGGACTTGGGCCTGTCGGGGGCTTGGGATTAGTTGCATATTCGGGGACTTGGGTCTGTCGGGGTGTTGGGCCTATCGGGGAGTTTGTAATCGGGGAGTTTGTATCGGGGAAAGGGTAATCGGGGACCTGGACAATCGGGCGTTCGTCGGTAACCCATAGCCCTATATGCCTACGATCAAAAGCAGTCTAGCCGAGGACCGTTCTAGAGTCCATTTTCACCAGTGTCGTTAAGGTAATTAATCTAAACAGATGAGTAGTGAAATTTCACACGACTATATAGCAGATCAATTTATTATTTGTTTATTATTATTATTATTATTATTATTATTATTATTATTATTATTATTATTATTTATTGATGATTTGCTGCAAGTACAGAAAGGTGGCGCCACTGATCAGAATGAATTTCTGCTGACGATGGCATTTTTTACTCGAATGAGAACACGTTTACACGAAGGTGCAGATGGATGAGGGAGGCAGACGAAGAAGATTTATAGCTTTAGCATCCTTTAGTCCCTCATCGCCTTCCTCATCAGCAGCTTCTCTGACAACATAATTATTATGCAATAACCGACACGCTGTTCAGACACCTTGCATCGATTATATACGTTGCAACAGCAGAGATGCTGTAAACACTCTAAACTACAAACGTAAATGGCAGAAATTTCTTTGCGGCACACAAGAACCAGCATATGCACAGGCGCTATATAAAATCAAGTTTTTAATTGCCGTGTGCTTTGTCCGTTCCGGTGCCAGGTCAGAAACCGTTTAGAGAAGAGCAACTGTACAGTAGTGTACACTGTACAGTTATAAACAGTGCCAGATTAACTATGGCGCAACTGGCGCACTTGCGCCAGGCCTTCTTTTGGGGGTAATTTTTTTTAAATTTAGAAATCTGATTATCCGATCGAATTTGTTTATATAAGTCACAGTCCGGCTTATTTAAAATGTCTAATTTCTAAAACAAGCATTGCATATAAAATTTGGTGGCATTATAAAAACAGGCCTTCTTCTGTAACAGTACTACTACTGTACTAGTACTACTACTATGATGATGACGTACTAATTAATTGCTTTTCAACGAATGGATACAATGGCGCTCTTTTTTAAAACAACTTCCATCTACAGAAACAGGTACAGCAGTTACTCCACAAAAGATGCTGAATATAATGTACCGCTATAATCTGAAAGACGGCTTTCCAAATGTTTGTATTGCACTACGTATTTACTTAACTTTGCCTGTAAGTAGGCCTAACCGCAGTGGAGAAAGATCATTCAGTCATTTAAAACGCATAAAATCATCTTTGAGATGAACAATGGGCCAGGACAGATTGGCAGATTTAAGTCTTTTGAACATTGAGTAGGAAATCTTGACAGATCTTGACTTTCAAGATATCATTGATTCTTTCTATACTTTAAAAGCGCAAAGGAAAGACTTTTAAACTCGACGAACATTTTTGAACAGTTGAACAGTAACAAGTAAAATTTAAAAATCTCCTATGATCCTATCACAGCTTCATTTTGTGCTCATAAATTATTAGAGTATGTTTTTCTATATAATTAATTTTTTCCCCATTTTTTATAATTTGATTGGATAGAGGGCCTACTTTAGTTTTGTTGAATTGTTTGCGCCAGGCCTCTAAAAAGTTAATCCGGCACTGGTTATAAAAGATATTGTTTTCGCCTGTGTAGGCTACTAGTCTTCCAATGATCCAACGCCAGCATTGAAGCAGTTGCCAGAGAAATTCAAGCTGACAGTGTTCTACGCATGAACAATGTCGTTGGCTATTATGATGGAAGTTTTCTTCTTTTTAATAAGATGGAAGAGGTTGTTTTACAGACAGCAGAAACATCTTGCTCCAGCAGTCAAGAGTTAAGTGATCACATGATCTCGTATACTTTTCTGAAAGACAAACATTTATACTGGTATATTGAATTGTATGAATTATATTATATATATATATATATATAATATATATATAAGCCTTTGGGAGTCTATTCAGAGCGTTGGTCTCTCGTCTATCATTAAGCGCTAAGTCTGGAGTTAAGCGATGGTTATAAACTCTGTTCGTAGCGCATACAGTATAAGCAGAACTCTCCATCATCAAGAAATGCGCTTCGAATAGCACAAATGATTTCATGCATAAGGGATATTTGAGTCTTACTGCCTTAGGTCTACTTATATGTATAGTTCCAGTTGCTGCTGAATTATAGAAGCCTTGCTGAGGATACAACAAAACCCACAAGAACAACGACAGGATCAGTAGAAAGAAATCTTCGCAATGGATCACTTGACTCGGGTTTAAAAATGTTCGCGCGCAATGACGTAACCATCAGCAGACGATAATAATTTATTGCTTTATGTTCCATAATGTAAGAAGACTTTTTGTCACGATTCACGAACTTGTTTTATGTTTTATCCATGTATATACCAGGCGCGGATTCAGAGGGGGGCGGAGCCGGCGTACGCCCCCCCCCTAAACCTCAACAAATGTTCTCAAACTAAACTGACCTAAAACTAATTGCAATTTGGGAATAGGATGTTTGAAGTAGCTGGACCGGCAGAATGGAGCTCTCTTACCGGAGCTCTCTTACCTACTTACCTGAGTTGCTAGCAGACGTTGCCCATGGCACGTGACCAATGACTTTTGCCGTTACGTAATTCACAAAGTTCATGTACAGACAAAATTTACGTAAATAGAAATTGGTCAATTAAAAAATATGTCGAGTGGTCCGCCGTCAAAACGGCTTAAACAAGCAGTTTTATCATTCGCGAATAAGCCGACTGCCGTTGGTAAGACATAAGCCTATCTTAGGCCTAAATCTCAAAGATGACATAGGCCTAATGATTATCATTATAATTTTGAAATTCGTCGTGCTGATTATAGCCGCCGAAAGCGTTTAGCTGCCGATATTATGGACAAAAGCAAATCAAGGATATAAAACTGCAATTTCAGCAGGTCGAGCTCTTCAGCAGAAATTAAATGTATCAAAGATTACTCATATAATCATTCTCTTAACGCTCAATGGCGTGCGGTCCATGGATGAGGCGCTTATTGAATCTATTTTTATACAAATACTAGTATATTCAATTTCTATCATTAGGCTACTATGTTAATTATCGTATGATAAATTGGCATCGACTATATTATTTTTACATACATACATACATACATACATACATACATACATACATACATACATACATACATACATACATACATACATACATACGAATGAATGGTGTATTGCGTTCGTCGTGTTTACACACCAGTGCGTTGAGCTCCGTTATTTTTAACTTTTTCAACAGTGGGATTGTTTTTCAGTCCTCGGGATTTTGTTTACTTATGCAATCAAGTGTCGTGATTTATTATTATAGTCTTCTATGTGCTTTTATAAAGTAAGTAAAGCGCTACTTTATATTGAATTTTATTCGAATCGATCTCGTCGTTATTCAAAATGGTCGCCATTCGAAAAATGGCATTCTTGCACCTGATGCCGTAACATTAACAACATTCTACAACTTTTATGCCAGTTGGATGACTCGTATTTTCTACACAGCCAATCAGCTTTCCAGTGTTTGGTCGGCTGAATTACGTCCTACTCGCTTGCTTCGCAAAACTCTTTTCAGCGCTCAGATCTGGAAACCGTTAAGCGATCGTCTACATCGCTGTCCCTACGACGCTTCATCTATTATTAATGTTCATGTCGCTCTACCGTCAGCAACTGCGTTTAACTCATCGACATGTTCCAGGACGTCTTCGCATCCTTCCTCTTCGTCGTCGTCGTCGTCTTCTCCTTCACCGTCACCTTCTCCTTCACCGTCACCTTCTCCTTCACCGTCACCTTCTCCTTCACCGTCTCCTTCTCCGTCACCTTCGAATGAAGTGCCCTCCAGTTGTCCCTCTGGTCTACGGACAGCTGTCTGGAACGCACGATCACTCACCGACAAATTTGCTTTCGTCGCTCAAACTCTTCTCGAACGTCAACTCGACATCTTCTCTGTCACCGAAAGTTGGCACCATGGATCGGAAGATGTGCCGATCTGTCGAGCTGCTCCGCCTGGATTCTCCTTCTGCGACCTTCCAAGATCAACCCGTGGTGGTGGAATCGTCGTTTATATTCGGTCTACTCTTCGCTTCTCACGGATTGTGCTTGATATGGAATTTACATCGTTTGAAGCACTTTGCATCAGTATCGCGACCCCTCGTGGCGCTTTAACATTACTAACTGTCTACAGGCCTGGTCCTACTACGCCTCCTGACAGTTTCTTCAATGAATTTTCTTCAGTTTTGGAGAGTCTTGTCACTCGCAACAGTCAATTATTAATCGTTGGTGACTTCAATATACACGTTGAAGACCCTTCGCTGCATACTTCGAGACGCTTCGTGGATCTTCTAACACAATTTGGACTTCGCCAGCATGTCTCTGGACCTACGCACATTCATGGTGGAACTCTCGACCTCGTCATCACTCCTGAAGACGTTACGATACAAGATTTAATAATCTTCCCACCGACGCTCTCTGATCACTCTCCTATCGACTTCTCTATCCCTCCTCTTCACCCTCAACCCATCCATGCTCTCCGATATTTTCGTGGATGGAAGTCTCTTGACCGCAGCGGTTTCAGTGAGGCTCTTCGTAACTCGCCTCTCTTCTCCTCTACCTCGCAACTTGATACGCAATCAACTTCTCAACTCTACGATCTCTACTCCTCTACAATCAGCAATATTCTTGACAAGATGCTTCCACTACGTGGTGCTAAGTTTCGTGTTCGACCGCTCGCTGTCTGGTTCGACCGAGATTGTCATCAACTGCGTCGTCGGACCCGCTGTCTTGAACGGCGTTTTCGACGCTCTAAAGATCCAGCCGATCGCCTCGTCTGGATCAATCAACTGCACTCCCTCTACCATCTCTATCGTCAGAAAGAGTCGACATATTGGGAGAATTTAGTAATCAGGAACTCTAAAAATCCTAAACGCCTCTGGTCCGCTATCTCTGGTCTACTCGGTCGATCCTCCCGTACAACTTCGACTCCTTCTTTCACAGCGGATGATTTCCTACACATGCTCACAAAGAAACTGGACGATCTTCGTGCTTCTACTGCCGATTCCTTACCTCCTTCCTACACTACTACTGAGTCGGCTTTCAACGATTTCCGACCGATTCTTGAATCAGAACTACGTCATCTGCTCTCTACATCTAATTTAAAATCTTGTGAACTAGACCCTCTCCCCCCGTTTGTTATTGTAGATGTTCTTGATGACATTGTACCCTTCCTATTGTACTTATTTAATAGGTCTCTTTCAGAAGGTCACCTCCCAGCATCTGAGAAACGTGCTCTTGTGTTTCCCTCTCTCAAGAAGCCAAACCTGGATCCTAGCTTGTGCCAAAATTATCGCCCTATTGCAAATCTTTCCTTTCTCTCTAAGACTTTAGAGCGTCTTGTTTCTTTGCAACTGCTCCCTTATCTTGAGCAATCGGGCCTTCTACCTCCCCGACAATCTGGTTTTAGAGCTCACCACTCGACTGAAACTGCTCTTCTTTCTCTTCTTTCTGACATCTATTCTGCTATGGATAAATCACAGATTACTCTTCTGGCTCTTTTTGATGCATCTTCAGCATTTGATATGGTAGACCATGATATTCTACTACATCGTCTTGAAACTTCTTTTGGTCTTAGCGGTCTTCCTCTTCTTTGGTTTCGTTCATATCTTACTGATCGTACCCAAATGGTTATACTAGATGATTCTCGCACCTCATGGGTTCCTGTTAAATTTGGAGTTCCTCAAGGATCCGTACTGGGTCCACTTCTTTATATCTTGTTTACAGCTGATATTCCTCTTCTCTTTGCTAAGCACTCAGCCTCTGGTCACCTTTATGCTGATGATGTTCAAACTTTTGTTCATGGCTCCTCTTACCAACAACTTGCTCTCTGTCAGTCTATTGAATCTCTTTCTGCTGATCTCAATTCTTGGATGTCCTCAAATCGTCTGTCGCTTAACTCTTCCAAGACTCAGTTGATCTGGTTGGGCACTCGTCAACAGCTTAATAAGCTTGATTACGTTTTACTTGCCAAGCACTTTCCTCAATTTACTTTCGTGGCAAATGTCCGTGACCTTGGTGTTACTATTGACAATACTCTTTCCTTCTCTACACATATTGCTAATATTTCTCGGTCCAGCTTCTATCATCTACGTCGTTTACGTGCCATTCGGCGATCTCTCTCTTCGTCGATTTTTTCATCTATGGTCCACGCCTTCATCTGTTCCCGCATTGACTACTGTAACTCATTACTCATTGGGCTACCTAAACTCCGCCTTGCTCCTCTCCAATCGGTACTTAATGCATCTGCTCGCTTGATTGCTCGCCTCCCTCGTTTCTCTCACATTTCGGCTTTCATGACTGAACACCTTCACTGGCTTCCTCTGACTGCCCGGATTCAATATAAAATTCTTTTTCTCACCTATAAGATGTTTTTGGGTCTAGCGCCTCGCTACCTTTGTGATCTCATTAGGAAGCCTTTCTCAGCTACCGTTGGTCGTCCTCTCCGCTCTTTAGATCGTCATGATCTTCTTGTTCCACGATCTCGGACTGCCACAGCCCAACACCGCGCCTTTGCCTCTGTCTGCCCTTTACTGTGGAATGGCCTTCCTACTATTATTCGTGCTCAAATTTTATCTGGAGGCTTTACTTTTTCTGCCAGATGTCTCAAGACTTTTCTTTTTCCAGGAGTTCTTCGCACTGGGAGCGCCTCTGATTAGTTTGTGCTGTGAGAGGCGCTTTATAAATCCAAAAATAGAATAGAATAGAATAGAATACATACATGCATGCATGCATGCATGCATGCATGCATACATACATACATACATACATACATACATACATACATACATACATACATACATACATACATACATACATACATACATATATACATATATACATATATACATATATACATATATACATACATATATACATACATACATGCATACATGCATACTATAATAATTAGGCTTATACCCCTTCACCACTGCGCCGAACAAATGCATGTATGTGTGTGGGCTTATATGCCTATGTATGTATGTACTTATGTTTGCTTGTATGTATGTAGGCCTATGTATGTATGCATGTATGTATGTATGTATGTATGTATGCATGTATGTATGTATGTATGTACGTATGTAGTATTTACGCCCCCCCCTAACCAGAAATCCTGGATCCGCCCCTGTATACGCTTGACAACATCTATTCATTAGACTTTAAGACAATAGGTGTTGATCTCTATGTGCAGATGCTCTAGTCTCTTGCGCTAAATAAATGGATGTCAACTTTTGCTGCTGTCCCTAATTGTCGATTCCAGGAGACACTTCTTCATTAGTGAAGAAAATATGAAACAACGGAAGCAACAGCAGAACAGCTGAAGAAGAGGGAGAAGAAGAAGAGGAGGAGGAGGAGGAGGAGGAGGAGGAGGAGGAGGAGAAGGAGAAGGAGGAGGACTGGAGGAGGAAGAATTCATCAAAGGATGACAGGTCTATTCCGTCGACAGAATTTAGCCAGACGGTCACGATCTTAATTAGGCCAATTTGAATTGTGGTTCGTATAATAGGCGTCGCCACTCGCCTATAAATTTTCATGTCTATAATTATGCAGCTGCATCGAAAGATTCTCGTTTGTTCGAAGGCTGTTCGAAGGCTGTTCGAAGGCTGTTTGAAGACTGTTCGAAGGCTGTTCGAAGGCTGTTCGAAGACTGTTCGAAGACTGTTCGAAGGCTGTTTGAAGACTGTTCGAAGGCTGTTCGAAGGCTGTTCGAAGACTGTTCGAAGACTGTTCGAAGGCTGTTTGAAGACTGTTCGAAGGCTGTTCGAAGGCTGTTCAAAGGCTGTTCGAAGGCTGTTCGAAGGCTGTTCGAAGGCTGTTCGAAGGCTGTTACATCTGTCAGCTGTAACAGTTGTTAAGCTGCCGTCCATCTATTCCTTACCAGAATGTTATTTCTCACAGTTTGGTCTGAAATTTGATCACGTGTTCGTCTCTGTCTTCACAGAATGTTTACGAGCAGAAACTGTGTGGGCGTTGCACCAGAAAAACATTTATTGTTAGCGTGACTCGATGCCAGATCGACCTGCATCGCATTCACACATGCATACATGCATACTCACGTGCATGCGTATGAAAGGAAAGACCGCTGTTTTTCAGAGCACATAATAGTCGGCAATTGAAACCAATCTTCTGAAACATGTATGCAAGAATCATAGTTTATTCGAGACATTCAAAGAGTGACTTCGTGTCCAGACCTGCGCATGCGCAGAATGCAGAGTAAGCTATGATGATTATTAGGTGGTGAGGAAAAGGCGATCAGAATGGAAGCAAAAGCAATGATTTGATTCTATTAATCATCGATCAGTAGATGTGCTGCATCATCATCATGTGCATGATGTCATCATGTGCAATGTTGTCATTATTTCACCGATGTTGCATCATCATCATGTGCATGATGTCATCATGTGCAATGTTGTCATTATTTCACCGATGTTGCATCATCATCATGTGCATGATGTCATCATGTGCAATGTTGTCATTATTTCACCGATGTTGCATCATCATCATGTGCATGATGTCATCATGTGCAATGTTGTCATTATTTCACCGATGTTGCAAAGGTAAAGGTAGAGACAGACTTCGGTTGCAACTCTTCACTTCTGTCAATGCGGCTGACAAGTAAATAATCTATGTTTTAAACATGTGATCATAATCAAAATGACAAATGAGTTATTTATTTCCTTAATATTCTTTCAATTTTCTATTACAAATTAATGATCAAGCGAGAACTCGAGCCTTTGTTTTTCAATCGTCCAGATGCACAGCAGCAGCAGTGCCGCTGGCGAGGTCGATATTAATAGAAAGTGGATCTGAAATTATTATTCTCCATTAAAATAAAGTTCTGCAGCTCTCTTATGATTATGTCACGCGACACCAGCGAGGTCGATATTAATAGAAAGTCTAGAGCAACTAGGAAAGAGCGCAGACGATGCAGGCCTGTATACCCGAACAAAATTATTGTCATTGCAGACTTGTCAGGGTTTATTTGTCTGCTGATTATGCCTAAACTTAAATTGCGCAAACTAGGTTTTTAATTTTTAACTGTGGTACAAAATGTAACAAAGTTTAATAAGGTTCTCTTTTTCGTTTTTTCTCGTCTTTTCTAATAAAAAAATAAATAAAATGACTTTTATTATTTTTCTTTTTAAATATAGACTATATGATAATAATTATTTTCATTTCCTTCATAACAAACTGTTCCTTTTTGGATACTTTCAGAAGATACTTTTATTATTCTTTTTATATATTTAAGTGCCTGAAGCATTCTGTTTGTTTATCCTTTGAGATATAGGCCTATATTATTATAAGCGATAAGTTATATCTTTAGGCCCATAGTTAAGCCTGTGTATTCAAATAATATTATACCAGGTATATCTAAACTCTAAAATGTTTTAACCATGCTGTCCGCGTGATAATTGGCAAGTAAATTGGTTTTGCAGCTATCTGCATGTCTTGTTTCTAACAGCTCTTCTGATTCATCTTCTTCCTCTTAACTATCTCTTTCTCTGTCTGTCTCTCACTCTGTATCACTGCCTCTGTCTCACTGTCTCTATCTCACTGTCTGTGTCTCACTGTCTCTGTCTCACTGTCTCTGTCTCTTGTTTATCTGGTTCTAAGATCGTCCACCGTATTTGTCTCTTTACTCGCCTAACATTGAACTAGAACCGAACCCATCCTATATCGTATATTATTATGTAATAATATTGTAATGTGTTGTAACCGAAAGCCTTTGACTGCTATTAATCAATGATGAGATTCTGTGAATTGGACGAAACTGTCTAAAAACCGTTTGAGGACACGATTGCAGGTCACTCTGTCTCTCTGTCTCTATTTGTCTCTCTATCTGTCTCTCTGTCTCTGCCTGTCTCTGTCTTTCCGCGTCCTTCTGTTCATCTGTTTGCATCGTCACGTTTTCTCTCATCTGTCCAATAATCGTCACAACAATAATAACAACAACAATAATAACAATAATAACAACATGTTTTTTTCGTCGTCGTCGTTGGTTCGACTAACGATGGACGACGACGAATCGACTGCTACTACAGCTACACCTGCTGCTTCTGCTGCTGCTTCTGCTGCTGCTGTTGCTGCTGCTGCTACAGCTACATGTACACCTGCTACACCTGCTGTTGCTGCTGCTGTTGCTTCTTCTGCTGCTGCTGCTGCTGCTGCAAGCTGCTGCTGCTGCAAGCTGCTGCTGCTCCTTCTATCCTGCAGTACACGAGGCATCATTCTCATCATTAGCACGATATAATTATATAAATAATATATAATATGAAAATATGCCATCACCTGTTTATACCTTAAACGATTAAAGAATGCCTAATACAAGTGTTTGGTGCGATTACTGGCAGCGTGTATGAAAGTGGGTTAGCAGCGGCAGACCATCATATAAGGCGATTATGCTTTCTAATAATGAAGGAAGACAACACGTGGCTGCAGTCGTCCAAGCATGAAAAAATAACGAGAAGAGAGAAGGAAAGGCGGAGGCGGAGAGGGAAAGATGGAAAAGATGGACAGGGAGGATAAGTTGAACGAAGGAAAGAAGAGGAGACAAAGACCAACAAAGCGGAAGAATCATCGTCATCGTCATCATCATCATCATCATCATCATCATCATCATCATCATCATCATCATCATCATCATCATCATCATTGTCGTCGTCGTCATCATCGTCATCGTCATCATCATCATCATCATCATTGTCGTCGTCGTCATCATCATCATCATCATCATCATTGTCGTCGTCGTCATCATCGTCATCATCATCATCATCATCATCGTCATCATCATCATCATCATCATCATCATCATCATCATCATCATCATCATCATCATCATCATTGTCGTCGTCGTCATCATCGTCGTCATCGTCATCATCATTGTCGTCGTCGTCATCGTCATCGTCATCATCGTCGTCGTCGTCATGAATGGCTTCATTAAGATGTCGACTGAGAGAGAGAGAGATGTTGGTTAGCAACGCGGTTTCTATGTATACTGCAACGGCAGCAGAGAAGAGGAGGGGGTCATCTCCGCTCCCTGTTGGGGTCATTCCGGGCAATTATAGAGTTGAATCGACCTCATAAATAAAAGCAGCATGTCGTTGAACCTCACCTCATCATCGCTCAGTCTCTACTCAATTATTTATTATTATGCCTCTGTGGCTGACCATGTTCGTCTTATAGTTATCAATCTCAAAATATAATTGCGGTGCAACAGTGACAATTCATGTAGCTGCAATGCTGCATACAGGGTGGGCCAAAAATTGATTTTCTATGGTTTGTTTACCAGTACCTTGGCCAGAAGTAAGAATTTTTAAATCAGATTTTGCAGGCTTAAAGGCAATTCATATTTACGTACGATGGCCACATTTCACCAAACTATTTGAAACAGAACAAAAGTTATATCATCACTTTGAAGCTCTCATCTCTGCCAGCAATGAGGAACTCACCTGACTCTTTCTTTCCATGAGATGGAAACATACCAAAGCGGACAGAGACAGCGACAGACAGAGATAGACAGAGACAGACAGAGACAGGCAGAGACAGACAGCGACAGACAGAGATAGACAGAGACAGACAGCGACAGGCAGATATAAACAGAGACAGACATAGATAAACAAAAACAGACAGAGATAGACAGAGACAGACAGCGACAGACAGAGATAGACAGAGACAGGCAGAGACAGACAGCGACAGACAGAGATAGACAGAGACAGACAGCGACAGGCAGATATAAACAGAGACAGACATAGATAAACAGAGACAGACAGAGATAGACAGAGACAGACAGCGACAGACAGAGATAGACAGAGACAGACAGAGATAAACAGAGACAGACAGAGATAGACAGAGACAGACAGAAATAGACAGAGACAGACAGAGGCAGACAGCGACAGAAAGAGACAGACAGAGACAGACAGCGACAGACAGAGATAGACAGAGACAGACAACGACAGACAGAGACAGACAGAGACCGACAGAGACAATGCGGGGAGGTAGAGAGGGACGCTGAATTGAATGGACAAGGACAATTAAGAGAAGAATGATTGACACGTGACTTTAGAAGGCGTCTATAATTGTGTATTGAATGGAGCGATGAATATTTTGCGTACAGCGACATCTGCTGTCGCTGCGATCGTCAAGTACTGACCTCTCTTTCCCTCCTCCTACCTCTCTCCGTGCCTCCCTCTCTCCGTGCCTCCCTCTCTTCGTGCCTACCTCTCTCCGTGCCTCCCTCTCTCCGTGCCTCCCTCTCTCCGTGCCTCCCTCTCTCCGTGCCTCCCTCTCTCCGTGCCTCCCTCTCTCCGTGCCTCCCTCTCTCCGTGCCTCCCTCTCTCCGTGTTTCCCTCTCTCCGTGCCTCCTTGTCTCTTTCGCTCTTCCTCTATGGATGTCTGTCTTATGCATCTTCCATGGTCTTCTGCATCTGACCGTCTTCGATGACCGTAGACAGAGGCGCATTAATTGGTACAGGTACAAACTGGTACATCCATACAACAGCAGCAGCAGCAGCAGCGGCAACAACAGCAGAAACAGCAGCAGCAGCAGCAGCAGCAGCAGCAACAACAACAACAACAGCAGCAACAACAGCAGCAGCAATAACAACAGCAGCAGCAGCAGAGATCCTGTCGGCTGTCGACCATTGACAACGACGTACCTCTTTGTCCTCCCTTGTCACTCCGCTGTCTTCCTCTGTCTTCCTCTGTCTTTCCGACTCTATGCATGGACTCAGATCGACACAGGAACTTATTCTCCTCATCCTCCTTCATTTCCTCCTCATTCTCGTCCTTCACTTCTTCTGATCCTCTGCCACCTCCTCTGCCACCTCCTCTGCCACCTCTTCTGCCACCTCCTCTGCCACCTCCTCTGCCACCTCTTCTGCCACCTCCTCTGCCACCTCTTCTGCCACCTCCACCTCTGCCAATTTTCTCCATGAACCGCGTCTAGAAAACCACCGGGATAAACGTTTCTTCTTTTCCTTCACAATCCCTTAATTACGCTCTCTAATGAAGATTGATAGCCACAAGTTCTCCCCATTCATCTCTCCAGTCCGTCTCTCTCCCACCCCATTCATCTCCCCCACATGTCCCTTCGTTTTTCGTTCCTGTCATCTCGAGTCGTCTATAATGACAAGAAAGAGATGAAAATGAGAGCGATGAGGATGAGAGTGATGAGGATGAGAGTGATGAGGATGAGAGTGATGAGGATGAGGATGAAAATGAAAGTGATGAGGATGAGGATGAGGATGAAAATGAGAGTGATGAGGATGAAGATGATGATAAAAATAAAGAGGATGAGGACTAAAGACGTAATCTGAGACGAAGGGTTGAGGCTGATAGGCCAACGTCTCATATGACATGATATCATATATGATATCCTTCGTATTGGACGCTTCTCTGTTGACCGCAGATAAATTGATGATGACGAGTGGACGACTGATGACGTCTCATCGACTTAATTATAGTCGTGACTTCAATAATAATTATAATTAAACATGATCCAAACGAATCAACCGACAACCTGCAGCAACATTCATAAAGCGATGTTTGGTCGATCGGTCGGTCTGACTGTCTCTCACTCGGTCTGTCTCTCACCCGGTCTGTCTCTCACTCGCTATGTCTCTCACTCGGTCTGTCTCTCACTCGGTCTGTCTCTCACTCGCTATGTCTCTCACTCGGTATGTATCTCATTCGGTATGTATCTCACTCGCTATGTCTCTCACTCGGTATGTCTCTCACTCGGTTTGTCTCTCACTCGCTATGTCTCTCACTCGGTATGTATCTCATTCGGTCTGTCTCTCACTCGCTATGTCTCTCACTCGGTATGTCTCTCACTCGGTTTGTCTCTCACTCGGTCTGTCTCTCACTCGGTCTGTCTCTCACTCGCTATGTCTCTCCCTCGGTATGTATCTCATTCGGTCTGTGTCTCACTCGCTATGTCTCTCACTCGCTATGTCTCTCACTCGGTCTGTCTCTCACTCGCTATGTCTCTCACTCGCTATGTCTCTCACTCGGTTTGTCTCTCACTCGCTATGTCTCTCACTCGGTCTGTCTCTCACTCGGTCTGTCTCTCACTCGGTCTGTCTCTCACTCGGTCTATGTCTCTCACTCGGTCTGTGTCTCACTCGCTATGTCTCTCACTCGCTATGTCTCTCACTCGGTCTGTCTCTCACTCGCTATGTCTCTCACTCGGTATGTATCTCACTCGCTATGTCTCTCACTCGCTATGTCTCTCACTCGGTCTGTCTCTCACTCGCTATGTCTCTCACTCGGTATGTATCTCATTCGGTCTGTCTCTCACTCGGTCTGTCTCTCACTCGGTCTGTCTCTCACTCGCTATGTCTCTCACTCGGTATGTATCTCACTCGGTCTGTCTCTCACTCGGTCTATGTCTCTCACTCGGTCTGTGTCTCACTCGCTATGTCTCTCACTCGCTATGTCTCTCACTCGGTCTGTCTCTCACTCGCTATGTCTCTCACTCGGTATGTATCTCACTCGCTATGTCTCTCACTCGCTATGTCTCTCACTCGGTCTGTTTCTCACTCGCTATGTCTCTCGCTCGGTATGTATCTCATTCGGTCTGTCTCTCACTCGGTCTGTCTCTCACTCGGTCTGTCTCTCACTCGGTATGTATCTCATTCGGTCTGTCTCTCACTCGGTCTGTCTCTCACTCGGTCTGTCTCTCACTCGGTCTATGTCTCTCACTCGGTCTGTGTCTCACTCGCTATGTCTCTCACTCGCTATGTCTCTCACTCGGTCTGTCTCTCACTCGCTATGTCTCTCACTCGGTATGTATCTCATTCGGTCTGTCTCTCACTCGGTCTGTCTCTCACTCGGTCTGTCTCTCACTCGCTATGTCTCTCACTCGGTTTCTCTCTCACTCGCTATGTCTCTCACTCGGTCTGTCTCTCACTCGGTCTGTCTCTCACTCGGTCTATGTCTCTCACTCGGTCTGTGTCTCACTCGCTATGTCTCTCACTCGCTATGTCTCTCACTCGGTCTGTCTCTCACTCGCTATGTCTCTCACTCGCTATGTCTCTCACTCGGTTTGTCTCTCACTCGCTATGTCTCTCACTCGGTCTGTCTCTCACTCGGTCTGTCTCTCACTCGGTCTGTCTCTCACTCGGTCTATGTCTCTCACTCGGTCTGTGTCTCACTCGCTATGTCTCTCACTCGCTATGTCTCTCACTCGGTCTGTCTCTCACTCGCTATGTCTCTCACTCGGTATGTATCTCACTCGCTATGTCTCTCACTCGCTATGTCTCTCACTCGGTCTGTCTCTCACTCGCTATGTCTCTCACTCGGTATGTATCTCATTCGGTCTGTCTCTCACTCGGTCTGTCTCTCACTCGGTCTGTCTCTCACTCGCTATGTCTCTCACTCGCTATGTCTCTCACTCGGTCTGTCTCTCACTCGCTATGTCTCTCACTCGGTATGTATCTCACTCGGTCTGTCTCTCACTCGGTCTATGTCTCTCACTCGGTCTGTGTCTCACTCGCTATGTCTCTCACTCGCTATGTCTCTCACTCGGTCTGTCTCTCACTCGCTATGTCTCTCACTCGGTATGTATCTCACTCGCTATGTCTCTCACTCGCTATGTCTCTCACTCGGTCTGTTTCTCACTCGCTATGTCTCTCGCTCGGTATGTATCTCATTCGGTCTGTCTCTCACTCGGTCTGTCTCTCACTCGGTCTGTCTCTCACTCGGTATGTATCTCATTCGGTCTGTCTCTCACTCGGTCTGTCTCTCACTCGGTCTGTCTCTCACTCGGTCTATGTCTCTCACTCGGTCTGTGTCTCACTCGCTATGTCTCTCACTCGCTATGTCTCTCACTCGGTTTGTCTCTCACTCGCTATGTCTCTCACTCGGTCTGTCTCTCACTCGGTCTGTCTCTCACTCGATTGCTTCGTCTGTTATTCGGTCTTTCCGTCTGTCAATCAGTCTACTGATCGGTTTGGATGAGGTCCATGAAGTTTGTTTTGGTACGTCGATCTCTGAGTGAGTTTTGCTGTTATTTTATTAATCGATCGGCAAAACATCTTTACTGTCGTTTCCTTCAAGTTGTACAGAGAGCAATTATTAACGACCATCATCTGTCATCAGAGATCGTTTTCATTCGTTCAGCCAAGATGGCGCCACCATATCAATGCATCTATCAACCGCATAATCGTGATTCCCTTTCACTGAAATCATGTCGCAACATTTATTTTTTCAGTTCTAAATAATTAATTCTATACGATAATATGATATATCGAAACTCAGTCTTGAACCTGACATCTCGAAGGCATTGACCACTGGACGAGAGAATCGTCATAATAATTTTATTATAAATGTGTTGTTTGTGTGCGTATGTGCTTGTGCGTTTGCGTGCGTGAAGGCTGTAGGGCTGCAGGCCTATGTGTTTGTGTGTATGGAGTCTATGGACTGTATGGTGTTTGGTCGCTTCAGTCATTCATGACGGAGACATGATTCTACGGTCCATTGAGTGAGGTCTATCGCATTAGCAGGTCTTATTATGTTATGTCTTCAGAATATTTGCATCTGCAGTAAACAACGTCTGTGAGGATTGATCGTCAATAAACATAATATTATTAATAATAATAATAATAATTGGTGCCAAAAATACTCTACTTCTAGCCCAGACGGAGAACTTCCTCACCGGCAATCTTTCTGGGACAAACAAGTTGTTGCACAAGCAATAGCTGAGCTTGATCAATTTCACACAAATGATTACCATCAAGCACGTCTAAAAGCAGTGTCAGCGCCTCATGCAGGTGACTGGCTGTTCGCCTTACCAATAAGCACTTGCGGTCTCAGGTTGGACGACGAGACAGTTCGAATAGCTGTGGGCCTCCGTCTTGGCACGGTCATCTGCCACCCACATAGCTGCCCGTGCGGCACTCTCGTGACCGCTGATGGCTCACACGGCCTGTCATGCCGTCTTGGCCCTGGCCGACAGGCCCGACATGCGGTCCTAAATGATCTTATCTGCAGGGGTCTCGTTCAGGCGGGCATCCCATCAGTTAAGGAACCACCTGGTTTGTCAAGGTCGGATGGGAAGAAACCAGATGGTCTAACACTGATACCGTGGCGCTCAGGTCGTTGCTTGACCTGGGACGTCACAGTCGCAGACACTGTGGCTCCATCCTACTTATCCACAACCTCCATCCGGACGGGAGGTGCTGCTGAACTGGCTGAAGCCAGAAAAAACACTAAGTATGCACACTTGATGCAATCATACCATTTCGTCCCATTGGCTTTCGAAACAATGGGACCAATCAACGCCAAGGGACAGGCTTTTCTAGCCGACCTGGGACGTCTCTTGGCTCAAGTTTTTGGCGAACCCAGAGAAACCAGTTACTTGTTCCAGCGTCTGTCAATTATTATTCAGCGCTTCAATGCCGTTGCCTTTCACAGCACTTTTGTTCTCCCTGATCTTGACTCGGATGGCCACTCAAGAGTTAAAATTGCTTATTAATATCTGACACCTGAGGGATTATACACTGTGTCCGGAAAAAAAACAACCAACTTTGTAAATATGAAAATAAATAGTAAATATTCATCGATTTTCACAATTCAAACACCATTTTAATCCTGACATATTTCTCTAACAATTGTGAAAATATAAAAGTTCCAGTCCAAATAATGACGTCATAATGACGTCATTTGCCCAAAAAGTCAAATTTAAGAGATAAATGCGCAAAATCATCCACAATTTCAATATTTTATCATGTAATTTATCAATAATAAATGTACGAGTAAGTTTAATTTTATTTTTATATCTGAATTATGTCAGACTGCAATTTGTGGTCAAAGAGTACACCTTTGGCTTCAACATAAGCGTCAAAAGGGTCGCGCTAATACCCAACAGCAGCATCGATAACCAGCTTATCAAAACCTCCGAGGCGTTAACAATTCGCTTACGGAGTTCTTCAATGTCTCTTATCCTTGTCTTGTAGCCTGCACCTTCTCCTCCATCAATCTCCAAATCTTATTATCAGTGGGATTTAAGCGGGCGGCCGTTTTGCGGCCAAAGATTAAGATGAATGAATTCCGAGTCTTTTTAGTCAACAGATCAACAGATTCACGAACTCAGTGAGCTGAAGCGCTATTTTGTTGAAATGTGTAGGCTATTGTTCCGAATATTCTCGGATATCAGGCACCACTTTTTTATAGAGCAGACAATCCCTCTAATAAGCTGCATTTATTTTCACTTCTGGTTCTATTAAATGGATTTCCGTTTTACCAAAAGCCAATAATACCAACCGAACCATGCATGAATAGCCGGCTATATGCATTTTGATGCAACTGACGTCATTATGACGTCATTATTTGGACTGGAACTTTTATATTTTCACAATTGTTAGAGAAATATGTCAGGATTAAAATGGTGTTTGAATTGTGAAAATCGATGAATATTTACTATTTATTTTTATATTTACAAAACTGGTTGTTTTTTTCCGGACACAGTGTAGATACCTCGGGTAATTACCAAAAAATATATATATTTATATATAATAATAACAATAATAATAATAATAATAATAAAAATAAAAATAAAAAATAATAATAATAATAATAATTGCTCTTCTGCCTCCCACTGCAAACGGCTCTCCTCAAATTGACGTCACCTCTCGCATTCGGTTTTCTGGATGACATATCACTTGGTGGACCCACTTCAACGGTCGCAGCGGATATGGCTTCCTTAGAGGCAGACTGTGCGGACCTCGGCCTCACCCTCAACAGATCGAAATGCCAGATTACGGCCAATGATCTTCAGCAGATCACCAACGACACATTCAGTCAATTCGAGCGAGTCGACAAGGATTCGATCTGCTTGCTGGGCGCCCCGCTTTCCACTGGACAGGCTCTTCAGGACGCACTAAACGCGAGAGTGGAAGAGCTGAGCAGATCGCTGAGCAGATTAAGTCTGATTGCTCGCCAGGATGCGCTGCTCATCCTCAGAATCTCATTGGGTGCTCCAAGAATGATTCACTGCCTCAGATGTGCGCCGTGCGTCGACCACCCCACTCTGGACGTTTATGACCAAAGTCTTCGCAAGGGCCTGGAAGACATCTTAAACATCAACCTGACGGAGACTCAATGGATGCAATCTGCCCTCCCCATAGGTATGGGTGGACTGGGAATACGCAGGGTGTCGTCGCTGGCGCTTCCCGCCTTTCTGGCATCGGCCGCGGGCACCCTCGTTCTACAGTCAGATATCCTCAGACAGCTGGAGGGCCACCCAGACCCACATGTGAGTACTCTGGAGGCCAGATGGAGGGCAGAGGCTGGGCTCAGCGCTACAGACACGCTTCCAACACACCAGCAGTCCAGGTGGGACCAACCGCTTCTCCAACAGACTTCATCAGAGATTTCCATCCGGTTATCTGAGAAGCACGACCAAGCCAGATGGAGGGCGGTGACTGCCGAACATGCTGGCGACTGGCTGAACAGCCTACCAATTACATCTTGTGGGTTGAAACTGAGCGACGAGGCGGTCAGAGTGGCGGTCGGTCTGCGATTGGGGTCAAACATCTGCGAGCCACATACATGCGCCTGTGGTGCACCAGTCACCGCCAGGGGTGAACATGGCTTGTCCTGCCAGCTGGGATTCGGCCGAATATCACGCCACGGGGCCATCAACGACCTGGTCTTCCGATCTCTATCGAAAGCTGGCTTCCCATCAGCTAAAGAGCCGCAAGGACTACTGAGATCTGACGGAAAAAGACCCGATGGAATGACACTTATACCTTGGAAGGCAGGCAAAAGTCTAGTCTGGGACGTCACAATAGTAGATACACTGGCACCGTCATACATCGCAGCTTCAGCAGCCCAAGCAGGGGCAGCGGCATGTCTAGCGGAGGAAAGAAAAATGCAGAAATACCACGCATTTCTAGACACGCATGTTTTTATCCCCCTGGCCCTGGAAACACTTGGCCCCATCAACAGCGCAGGCCTCGATTTTATTTCGGACATGGGTCGCCACCTTACATCAGCAACGGGTGAACAGAGAGAGACCAGTTATTTATTTCAGAGGCTCTCTATTACAATTCAGCGGTTCAACGCCGTAGCATTTAGTGGCTCCTTTAGAAGACCCACGCCCGAAATGGATGAGGTTTAGCCGTTCCAGGCACATTGCTTTTAATATTTTATAAGCCCCTGGGGGAACGAAGTACCTCAGGGCAAAAAAAAAAAAAAATAATAATAATAATAATAATTCGGTGGCATTCCGCAGCTCTTTTCCTGCACTGGATTTCAACGACGACTAGGTGCCGTTCCAGATGTTTATATTTTAGCATTAGGGTGTAAGTCCGCAAGGGATTATGCACCTCGGGGCAAAGAAATTATCACTTTGCTGTGTTCGCGGGATGAATTCCATTAGTTTCGGATAAAAAATTTAAAAAAATAAAATAATAATAATTATAATAATAATAATCATCATCATCATCATAAACCGTGGGCTCATCGCCCGTAGGTGTCCGACGCCATTTTCACCATATCCTTCCACAGTTCTCTTTCCAGTGCAATGTGGCTCAGCTCTTGCAATGATGTTCCGCACCAGTCTAATAATTATTATTATTATTATTCATTATTATTATTATTATTGTGCTCATGCAGTTATTGAGCCTCTCCTGCCATATGATGAGTCTCTGTTGTTTAGGTCTCCACGCGTCTACGCGTCTGTCTCCGTTATATGGCTACTCAACGCATCTATTTGTCGTTTCTATTCATCGTTTTATATCTGGTCATGCTGGATATAATAATGAATAATTTAAGCTATTCGATGTTGTCCGCTAAACCTTCGTAATAGCGAATGACCCTGTCGCTCGTAAATCTCCCATTTATCTATTTAATTCTGATCTCATCTTTCACCCACCCACCCCCGTCAGTCAATCACCCGTCGTCCCTTGTCCAACCACTCTTCCATCAGTGGATCGGATCCATTGTCCGCCCTCCTTCACGTCTCCCTATATACATCCTTCCCTCCTTCCCTCCTTCACTCCTTACCTAAGTTCCCTCCCTCCTTCCTTCTGCCCTTCCTCTCTAGGCTATATCTAATCTTATTACATGCGTGGGCATCTTATTACCCGCACACTGACTCTTAGCAGTCAGTTTTCAACGTTTATCAAATGAAGACAAAGAGTTAGGCAAATGTTTTTGAACGGACAAAATAAACAAATTATTCTGCACTAATTAAAATGACATTACCACCGATTGTTCACATTTCACTGCATGATCCATGTTCGTGAGTTTTCTTCATTGCACGACACATTCACCGATGTGAATCATGTGATGGCAAGTGATCGACTTTTCTTTTATGTTGGTCTCAATGTCTGAGCAGAGAATTCGAAGGTCGTTCGTTCGGTCGTAGACAAATTTTAATGTCCTCTGTTCAATCGCATCAAAATCATCACTCTCGCTGGATTGCAGATCAAGAACACTGCAGCTGTGCACCAAAGAATCATCCCTCCAATCAATGACCGTGCATGGAGGTGGCTAAAGGTCTCTGCATTGACCTCTGCACAATTAGATGTTTTGATCCCCATGCAAGTCAGAATTATTATTATTCCCAGCCATAATATAAAAACTAACGTCTGAATCAGTCTTATTGCCAGCGCTCGACACATTCAATAGCATCTAGTGCATACATGTATATACATATAGCTCCCATATTCCTAATGTTAGTCGATATACAGAGCAGAGCAGTGCATGACTATTTGACCAAATTTTAATCAACTGACATCAGACAGTGTAGGCCTATATACCATTGCCGTTACTCAGCTTCATCTAACGCTTAGTATATGACTTTGTAGTCGTTAGTTTATAGCGAACAGTTCGCTATGTAGAAAAAGCTCAAAAAACTCCAAGGCGTTAAAAACTATGGACAATAGGCCTAGTTGACTGTAGAGAAAGATTTGCGATCGAACATCTTTCAATCTTTGGAATCTTCATTGGAATCCGCAGATGTTTCAGACGCTTATGTATATACAGATAGTTCAATTTTATCTCTAAACCTCGTCTGTATACAGAAATACAAAAGAATGCTCTCTAAAGTCAGTTGGCAGCCGCGATTTCAGTTACCTGAAGTCACAATTGATCTGTGCAGGTTGATGGACTTTTTATAGCTCCTTATTTTGATAGATTGATTATGTTCCGACTATTTTCGTATACACTGCAACTTCTATTTTATCCAAGTCTCAGTTTAAAACATATTTCTTACTTTCGGTTATAATAGGCGCTCAAAAGTTTTATTCTGATCGCATAATAACTGAAGCTCCACATTCATTTTCACAGAAAAAATTATAGACTAAGCTTAGGCCTATATAAAAATTATGACGAATAGACTGATTTTCAGTTGGACATCGATTGGTGTCTCAGTGACCCATGCTGCAGAGAATGTGAATGTAGGTTGGCGAATGCTTATTGAAACCAAAGTTCGTTTTCTTCTATTAGTGGTGTAGCCAGGAAACCGTTTCGGGGCTTTCATTGTTGCAGAAGTTAAGTTTTGCTATTTCGCAAATAAAAATGCATAACACCTGTAACGCCCCCCCCCCCCCCCACCTCATAAATGCGGCCATGTTTTCACATAAAGCTCTGCAGTATTAAATTTTTCCTCTATCTTTGTTTCTTTACTTTTCGAAGACAAACTGAGCAGAGTGAAGTCAGTGGAGTTGGTTAAAATATTTGATTGAATTTTTATGAAGAGTTTAATCTCCACCGATGATTCTTCCTTGACAGGCAAGATTGTAATTAGTTGCATGTGACTGAGACGCTGAAAGGTAATGGAGTCATTTGCAATCCATTACCATTATGATCCGCTATCTATCTACAATCTACATTGATCGTGGCCAACATTAACTTTGCATTTTCTGAGTTTCATACACACATTCTCGGAATTTTAGTGATTATTTGTGTCCAGCTTAATATGACTAGCGACATGTTTTTACTCTGTGGTTGCCACGACGGATTCTGCTGCTGAGTCGGTGTTGAAAATCGTCTAATATACTTCACTTCAGTTCGGTTGTGTGAACCAATATTAGTTTTCATTCTGGCTCCTGTGTTTCTCTATATTCACTACTGTTTTGACCGCTTCATCAGAGCTCTGAGCACTGCAGTATAATACTTCTAAGTACTTAAGACATTATTCTGAGAAAGCGATGTGTGCCATATTATGTGTGCCATATTACGCAAGTGAACATCCGCAGCCGCAAGTTTTATTTTACCTCTTATGCAACTTATGTTTCTATGACGTTAGCTGCAGCTGCTGCAGCATCGGTATCTTTCTTCACCGCAACTCAGACTGTTTCATGCAAATGTACAGATTTGTTTACATTTGCTGCACCTTTTCGGCTTGGCACATGTCTGTCTATAGGCTGCATATATGTGCAGAGACTTCACATCTCTGTTTAGCGATTGCTACGAAACCCAGAAACTTTATTCCTTTTGGTTAGCCGATCTAAGTAGGCCTAAATTAAGACAATATACATGTAGGCTACTACGTATATTGGAACTACTCAATCGAATCCTTCCTTCTGCACAGCTGTTGTGTCATATACAACTGTCGGTTCTCTGTTATTATCACAATTTCTACTCACTTCACCAACCGCATAGCCAATCATTTTGAAGTCCTGTTACATCATTACATATGTCCTATGCTGATGATCCTACTCAGTTTTACATTGTCACCAACAGATCCAGATAGGAAAACTAATTCTTGAGGAGTGTCTCTCTTCATGGATCTCTTTCAATGGTCTGGTCATAATCCATGATTATAGTCTTAGGCCAAATAAACTTAAAGTTCTAAGGCCATCATGACCAATGACTGCTCTCTTTCCCTCCTCATGAATTCCATTGTTTATCTTGTTGGCACTGTTGCTAACTTGCTCCACTCTTGCAAACTGTCAGAACACACTATTTATAGTGATCTCACATTTAAATCCCAAACGATCCATATCTGTCTGCTATTATTAGAAATAGCTGACACTGCAGGATTTTCTTAACCAATACTCCTGCATTTGACATGTTGTTGTATACTCTAGAATCCTGATACACTACAATTCTCAACGATCTCGGGGGCATGTCCTCCATTATATCTTGTATACCGCCAGAACAAGCAACTCGACGTTGTTCTCTTAGGTCTCGCGATGCACATAATAATCTAGAGACGACACGCTGTGATTCGTTGATTGGAAAGGGATTTATTACCAGGATGCTGTGTAGGCCAAATGACTTGTTTGACGATATACATAGAATTATATTGAAGGCCAACTTCGGTCATTTAATTCAACTTCTGACTTTATATGTATCTTTTATTAGCCTACCATTATTATTAACGATGTTTTATGTCTCACTGCAGTACTCTTGCAAGTGCAGTGTCATCATACAATTTCAGCAAGTCTCGTCAAGGAGTAACCGTCGAAGAAACTAAATTATGCAAAGAAGACATTAAATTTCCAAAGAATGTCATAAGGCATGTCAAGAGTAAAATCGGCAGAATATGTCAAATTACCTGCAGCCGTTTGTCTCAATGTTTGGTTTACAGGGGGGGGTGCCAGAGAATAAACCCTATTTAAAAAGTCTTTGCCCTACCAGAATATTTCCCCGGTCGAGTGTGTGTATATATATAATTATATATATAATTATATATATATAATATAATATATATATACTTGGGCATAAATCGCCGTTGCACTGATTACTTGTATGAGTCTGTCTTCGTTTAGAGTTTAGACCCCGCTTTAAAAAATCTCTGGCGTGTCTGTATAGGCTAATAATTATGTCTTTTGGTTATGCTTAGATTTTTCACGTTTCCTGGGTTCTCATGCGTTTCGCATTGCTGTCCCCCCAGCCCTACCCCAAGGAATGGAATCAATTACGAATGCTTAGGCCTATCCTTTGCTCACACTCCTTTTCGTGCCTCAAAAAGCGCTAAAAATTAGCTACTTTTCGTTGGCCTTCAGGCATCTGGATAACTAGTCATATTATATCTGC
This sequence comes from Lumbricus rubellus, assembly GCA_945859605.1. Lineage (NCBI taxonomy): Eukaryota > Metazoa > Annelida > Clitellata > Crassiclitellata > Lumbricidae > Lumbricus > Lumbricus rubellus. The sequence goes on from OX243818.1 coordinate 30,723,947, forward strand.
TCTTCCTCTGTCAATTGACTAACGACTAGGGCGGCAGGGCCACTAGGCCTATCCGCGGCCAAAATTCTGTTACTTTACTCGTGTTAAAAATGTTTTCGATCATAATAATTATTATTATTATTATCATCATCATCATCATTATAGTTTTTTGTTGAAGAAAATAAAATCGTGGCATAAAAAATAAATACTAATAATAAATGGCAGAAATAGAAATAATGATAATAATAATAATAGATATTATAGCAATTTACTCTGCCTTATATCTTTCATATTTCATCTCCAAGGTTATTATATGTTATGGACGTTATTTCGGTTCATATTTCCTCGACCTATTCTTTTAATACATTATGCTGATCCTAAAAAATTCTCCCATATACTCCGTCCATTCTGAATCCATTGCGAAAACAATACACGGGCTGTCATGTGTGTGTGTGTGTGTGTGTGTGTGTGTGTGTGTGTGTGTGTGTGTGTTTGCGTTGCACCCCTACAAGTGCAGTCTTCGGAAAAGCTTCGCTGACCTTACCTTAGACCTTAGACCTTAGTCCTTCCACGCATTTGTAGTGCATCGGGCGACACAGGTCCTCCACGTCACTCTGTCCTCTGCAGCTGTCTTGGCCGCCTCCCACGTCATTCCGCCGTCTTCCAGGTCTTGCATCACCATATCCCGCCAGGTCTTTCTTGGTCGACCTCGTCTTCTTCTCCATCCAGTCGGAGTCCAGTGCATTGCCTGCTTCGCAATTCTTTCTTCATTTGATCTGTGTAGATGTCCCAACCACCGCAGACGCAATTTCTTCATCATTTCTTCCAATTTCTCCATAGATGTTCTTTTCCTTACGTCTTCATTTCTGATTTTATCCTTCCAAGTAATCCCCAGTATCCTCCTCTGCCATCTATGATGAGCTGCCTCTAGCCTCTTCATGTTTGCTTTGGTCACCGACCATGTCTCCGCTCCATACAGCAACACTGTCAGCGCCAATGCTCTATATAATCTTGTCTTTGTTGTTATACTGATTCCCTTGTCCCTCCATATGTTGTTTAATCGCCCAAATATCGTATTCGCCTTTCCTAATCTGGTTCGGATATCCTTATCGCAATTGCCATTGTTCGCAATCACACTTCCCAGGTAGCAGATGTCATCCACCTCCTCCAACACATCTTCTTTGACCTTGATGCACTCTGACGTTTCCCATTTTCCTATTTTCATGATCTTTGTCTTTGAAGTATTGATCCTTAAACCGACCAAGCCTGCCTGCTTCTCTACACAGCCCGTGAGTTTTCTCATTCCCTCCCATGAATCCTCCAGTAGTGCTATATCATCCGCGAAATCCAAATCTGCCATCTTCCCATCCTCTCCCCACTTCAGGCCCCATCTCTCCTCTTCTGTGCTTCGTCTCATCACCCAGTCAATTGTTATCAAAAACAACAGAGGTGACAAAATGCATCCCTGCCTTACCCCAGTGATGATCCGAAACCACTCACCTAGTTTCCCATCCACTCTCACCGTGCATCTACTTTCCTTGTACATTCCTTTAATGATGTCTATAATCTTTGCTGGTATTCCGTACTGTTCAAGAATGCTCCATACCGCCGGTCTTTGCACACTGTCAAATGCCTTTTGAAAATCTATGAAGTTGATGAGTATATTTGCATTTCCTGCCTCGCATTTCTCTATGATTTGCCTTAATGCAAATATCTGTTCACAGCAAGATCTGCCCTTTCTGAAACCCGCCTGTTGTTGTCGTAGCAAGCCATCTACCGCCTCTTGAATTCTCTTTAGAATTATGCTGGCTAGAACTTTCCCCGGTATGGATAGCAACGTTATTCCTCTCCAGTTATTGCAGTCACTAAGGTTCCCCTTCTTTGGGATCGGTATTATAATCCCGTCACACCAATCTCTTGGCACTTCCCCAGTGTTCCAAATTGAATTGCACAAGTGTGCTAATGCCTTAATCATCTCCTTTCCTCCATTTTTTAGCAGTTCCGGTTGTATGTCATCAATTCCTGCAGATTTCCCATTCTTTAGTCTTTTCACCGCTTCCTCTACCTCTTTCTCTTTGATGACGTCTACATCCACATCCAAGGTTGGCGGGCACTGGTCACGGGTGAAATCGTGCGTGATCTCCGGTTCCGGGCAATTCAGCTTCGCTGACTATATTATTATTATTGTAGTCTAACTTGTCTTTTGGTTTCTGTATTAAAACTTAGGTTTCAGCCGAGAAGATTAGATTTAAGATGGATTACAGCACCACCTTGGATTGCACAGATCTCAAGTAGAACGAATATTCAGCGCAAAATAAAATGGCGCTCTTCAATAGACGAACGTTTCGGTCGTTTCCTTTAAAACAGAACGAAATGAAAGCAAAACATTAGATTTTCGAAGTTTCCAAAGACAATTGAGATTATCTTATCAGGAAAGCTAGAGTCAAACACGCGCGCGCGGGCACACACAAGCGCGTATATGCATAATGCACAATGCATATGTAGTAGCGTATAAAATATGCACTAAATATAGTCTATAAAATCAATAAAGAGAAATAAATCTAATTTAATTTCGCAATACTTGAAGCAGCGAATGACGATAAGAATGTGAAAGACGAAAGGAAAGAATTGTCTTTCGATGCAAGTCAAATGCGATTGATGACCTCTGCAGATGATATTATATCATTGAGATAAGGACGAAGAGGATGACAACGAGGAGGAGAAGAAGGAGAAGGAGGAGGAGGCGGAGGAGAAGAGGGAGAAGGAAGAGGAAGAGGAAATCTTATAAGCAGAAGACGATCAAGAAGAAGATGTCTATGCATTGCAACTCTCGATACGGCCGTGTCCCCTCCCACGTCTACCTCTTCTACCTCTTCCGTTTGCGCCGCCCTACCTCCCAACCTCCTCCACCATATCCTCCTCTACCATATCCTCCTCCACCATATCCTCCTCCACCATATCCTCCTCCACCATATCCTCCTCCTCCACCATAATTATCCTCCTCCACCACATCCTCCTCCTCCATTTCCTCCTCCTCTTTCTCCTCTTCCGCCTCCTAGCTCTGTCAGGAGGCGTCTGCGTCGTTTGATGCGAATGGACGGATGGAGGAGGAAGCGTGTAAAATGGAATGCACTGAAGGAAGAGGAGGAGGAAGAGGAGGAGAGAACTAGGAGGAAGAAGAGGAGGAGGAGGTGGAGAAAGAACAAGGATGAGAAGGAAGAAGAGGAGGAGAAGAAGAGAAGGAAGAGGTGAAGGAAGAGAATGAGTAGAATAGTATTCTGGAGATCTATGAGGAAACGTCGGTCATAGAGAGACTGCAGCAGAATAAAAGATAAGAAGAACTGTAAAGGAACTTCATATAGGCCTATAATGTGAGTATAATTATGATGATTACGATGACGATAACGAATGCGAAAACGACAATGACGATTGATGATGACGATTGATGATGATGATGACGACGACGATCATCATCATCATCATCATCGTCATCATCATCATCATCATCATCATCATCATCATCATCATCATTATAAGTAGTTTCCCATGGAAATGGGATAGGCCTAGGAGCATTGAAGGCAGCGTTCCGCGTCTATATTGTGTTTATGATGTATAGATACACCACTGTCGATATACACTTGATAATCATATATTCTGCTGGATTGAAGAGAATTGAGAATACTATGTCGGACGTCGTTCTACTGAGATGAGTGGCAATCAACGACTCATGAGAGCTGCATGTCTTCTTATGCAACCATCGCTTAACTACTTATCCTGAAGTTTCTTTTTTATTAGTATAGCACTGTTGTTGCTGCTGCTTTTGATAGTACTGCAATTCATTGTACAGTCGTTTACAGGAGATACTGAAGAGCACAGCTAACAAACCGTTCACCATTGACAGTGGTTATAAAAGTCGCTCGAACAGGTTTGTTAGCAGTGCGCTTTTGTAGGCATGCAGGCATCACTTATAAGTCCAACAACTGTCCAAACAACAGCAACAACAGCAACCACAGCCGTTGTTGTGAAAAGAAATTCTATGTGTACGTCTTGCTACGGATCACGACGGTGTCATGAGTCAATTCATGATTGGATCGATGAACAACGGAAGAGAAGGAAAGGTATATAATATCATGTCAAGAAGAAGAGAACCACTGTTCGTCCTTTGGTGGTGCCAGTCCCAAGCGGTGAGAAAGGAAGAGGGCGTCATTAATCATTCTAAATATCTTATGCAGTGAAGGAGAGGAGGTAGGCCTGAAAATAAACCATAGCAAAACCAAAACAATGATCTTTGGCGAAAAGACTAACAGGACATCAATCGAAGTCAACGGGGAGGATCTGGAGAACGTGGAAGAATTTGTATACCTTGGAAGTCTGCTGACATGGGATAATGACTGCGGAAAGGAGATCGGCAGAAGGATAGCGAAGGCAGCAGGAGCATTGGCTGCATTCGGGAATCTATGGAGAAGTCGTGAAATCAGCATAAAAACCAAAATAGAAATTATAAAAACGTGCATATTTAGCATACTACTATATGCATGCGAAACCTGGACTCTACGTAAGCGGGATACAAACAAACTATTGGCATTTGAGATGAGATGCTACAGGAGGATATTACACATCAGATGGGAGCAGAAAATAACAAATGTGGAGGTGCGCGCACGAGTAGGAAATAAGAAAAACATCAAGCAAATAATAATGGAAAGAAAACTAAATTTTTTTGGACATGTGTGCAGAATGGGAAATGAGAGACTCGTCAAGCAAAGTATCTTTGGGATGATGGACGGAACGGGGATTAGGGGAAGACCGTGTAGGGAATGGCTGGACGACATTACAGATTGGTGCGAAATGGAGATATACAAACTGAGCAGAATGGCACAGGAGAGAGACAAGTGGAGACTGACGGTGAAACATGCGATTGACACCAACGGGCACTGAGCCCATGGACCGTAATGATGATGATGATGATGATGATGATGAATGATGATATAATGACACAGTGTTCTGAATGAGCAACAAGCAGAGAACTGAATGAACAAAATATGACACCAATAAACAAGCAGAACAAAATAAGACACTGAAATGTTACAATGCAATAATTATTATTATTCTGAGCTTTGGAAGACAGTTCTGCTTCTCTTCTCAAGCGACGCTACATATGCACGGTAGGCCATGTAGGCTATAGCGTAAGTCACATGCGAATAATAATTATTATTAAGCGATATATAGAAGTAAATTGCTGTGTTAGACGTCGCGAATCCTTACCAACCACAATCGCCTAAAGCAGATAATAATAATAATAATAATAATAATAATAATAATAATAATAATAATAATAATAATAATAATAATAATAATAATAATAATAATGCACCGTGGTTCAATAAAATTTTAGCATGATCAATCATCAGTCATTAGAGATGTATGAAAAACAGTTTGGCTTACTTTTTATTGAACCACGGTGTAATATGAGAGGGTATAAGGGTATACCATTTTAAAACTGTAACTGTAACTTCTTAAATTGTTATAGTGGATATTTAGATCTGTATACCCTGTTTCCAGATGAACTAAGCAAAGGACTCTCAACGTTATAAGCCGAAAGAACGTGAAATGCCATTAAAAGCATGAGGAAAATTATAGCCTACAGCGTACGCTCTCACTTGCATGGTTTAGAAGACTGGTTTTTTAACCAATCACAGCAATACAAGATATATGACTTGGCTTAATGCAGTTGAGTAATACCGAATGGAAACTGTAATCGCATTGTTGTGTCATGAAATGGGATTTTTCCTTCATGCCATTAACCTTACATTGACCGCAATCTGCAGAACTACACATGCCGTGACGTCGGCGTCGTCATCTCCTGAGGCGTTTGCTATAATTATTATTGTGTGTGTTCTTCTCTTCTTCCATTAAAATAGATTATTATTTTTGATTATTTTATCCATGATATTTATGTCTGTGGTCGTTCGTCTGATGATTCATGCAGCAATGTTGACGTCATCATCCTCAGTCTTGTTATAATACATCTTGCTTGTGTGGCTACTAGCCGACTAAACGACGGCAAACTTAACGACTTCACGCAGTCATGGGTGTAGAGTGGCAGAAGCTATACGTATAGCCAGCTGATCATTATTCATAGGCATAACGACTTGGCGCAGCTGCAGAATGATGCCATGGAAGGCATAACTAGAAGCTGTCTGTCTGTCTGTCTGTTTGTCTGTCTGTCTGTCTGTTTGTCTGTCTGTCTGTCTGTCTGTTTGTCTGTCTGCCACTCTGTCCGTCGTCTGGCTGCCAATAAGTTCGCCGACTGCTGATGCGAATTCACTTGTAATGGGTTTTGCTATAATTATTGTAGGACAAAGTGTCGGTCTGTTGATCGTTGATTGAATGGCTTGTTGTTCGATGTGTGGCTAGGATGGTTTGTTGGTTTGTTGGTGGGATGGTTGGTTGGTAAGTTAGCATCCAATTAAACTCCCTTTTGTGAAACCATCTTACTGCTTCTGTTCCACACGATCGTCCCCCCATGTATAATAAAATATTATTGCAACCCAGTCTTTGCCTGCAGATCGTTTCCCCATTCTGTCCTCAGCCCGCGGCAGTTGGCTTCGCTTTTGTAGAACCTTTTTCATCTGGAATCAACTGCCTTTATCTCTTAGGACTGACATTTTATCTTTTGTCTCATCTTCTTCCTGCTGAGTTCATGATAAATATAAAATTGACCTTTACCTGACCTACAAAGTCCTCAGCATTTGTTGCACATCTCCTCCCTGCCTTCAGTCACTGCTAGCTCTCTGCATCCCGTGATCCCATCTCGCTGCCTGCGGTCATCAAGTATAAATTTTGTGGGTCTTTCAGCTGAACCAAGATGCAGAACAGTTGCGTGTATAGCATGCCTCTGCCCCAAGGAATGGAATCGGCTGCTGCTCTGTCTTAGGATAGTTCAAAGTCACTTCATGTCTTCAGAGAGAGCAGTACAAAGCTAACTATCTCTTTGGCCTTCAAACATTTCGATGTCTATCTATCTGCATCTTTTTATGGCCTCAGACTCAGACTCATATATTACGGAGTGGCGGCCGTGAGCGCATTGCACATTCAATTAGGTCTATTAAAAAAATTAACTGCAATAGATCCCTTCAATTATAATAATTATATTTATGATCTGAATGCATGTTACACCCAACAATAATTATTGATAGGCAACACATTATTCAGCTTTTATTGGAAATAAGTCGTTATGTGAAAATCCGCAGAGGTGGAAAAACAATTTGTTTGATTTGTTTGAATTCATTCAAAGATTTCAGACCAATAAACCTTTCTTCCGATTGTCATGCATGAACACTGGTTATTGGATCAGATGTCCGTTAAAATGGAATCAGTCTCACCGTTGATGTTTATAAGGTCAATGTTGTCATTGTCATTTTGTATATAGGCTATATATATATATATATATACGAAATGTAATCTCTGCCAGTCATAAATTCAGTGCATGCAGTATATAATTTCAATGTTAAGTCCCGTGTCACGTGTAACCGTCAGTCTACGAAATTCAGAGCTCACTACAGCAGGATAGAACAGCAATGTCAGCAACTGTTGGATGAACCCGAGTGACCTCTCAATTTGGAGGTCATTCTGGGTCAGCCAACAGTTGGTGAGATTGCGGTTCATTACAAGGATGCGACGAAATAATTATTATTTGCATGGTACTTCAACGTATACCCAAACGTTCTTATATAATTAATCATAGTCATAATGTTTATAATTCTACAACGAGCTTATAATTCTGTGCAATATTTTCTGCTGCGTATATTGTCTAAGTATTGAAGAAGACCTTGTGATTGTGACCAAACATTCTTAAAAGTCAGTTCAATTGAAAATGATAAGAAAGTTTAAATAAAAATCTAATTTACTCAATTGCAAATAGCTAAACAGGTTTACGCTGAAGTTAGCTATAAGACATAATATTCTGACTGACTGACTGACTGACTGACTGACTGACTGACTGACTGACTGACTGACTGACTGACTGACTGACTGACTGACTGACTGACTGACTGACTGACTGACTGACTGACTGACTGACTGACTGACTGACTGACTGACTGACTGACTGACTGAAGCAGGAGCTATGAGCATTGCTAGCGAATGACAGGAATCTATTTTATATAGCAGATCAAATTATATGATGAGGAATGAGGAGTCTATGGCCAAATGAAAGCAAATCAGAAATTCCTCGATTTCACAAAATATAAGAAGTCTCGATCCATTACAATGATTGCTTTGAGAGCAACTGAATAATGTAACATTGTAACACGATGCCATAAATACATGTAGGAATGCGGAGAACACAAGCCACGAAGAAGACATGAGGTCAAGGTCGAGTGTCAAGGTCATCTCTTGTCTTATCTCGTCTGAATCGTGCAGGACTCGAGAAAAGCAGTCTGCAGTTGCACATGGACATTGGACGACAACAGAAAGTATACGATCATTATTTACAGCTATTCTCTTAATTTAAAGGTACTATAATTATGTAATTGCCATTCTTATAACTTTTTATTGCTATTGTCACTTTATCATCACAATTAGACGAATAATGCTTCTATTAGTTATTTTATTATTAATATTCTATATAATAATAGCAAAATGTGAATGCTTATGTAGCGCTAGACAACGGTAATTGTGCTAATCGTGTACATGAACAGAAAGAGTTGAAAGCATTCGACATGAAAGTCTTCTTACCGAGACTCAGGCAGAGAATCGATAAAAGCAACGGTCTATGTTGATATATCTATGTTGATATATCTATGTTGATATTTATACACAGAGAGAGAGAGAGAGAGACAGCGTTGTTCTAAATTCCTAGAATTGAGTCACATGAATTCCCAGTTGTTCCACATTCTCCACCTCCTCCACCTGTCCTCCATCCTTCCCATCCCTCTGCTGTTGCTGCTGTTGCTGCTGCTGCTGCTGTGGCAATCGTCTGTCGAAATGTCGTCTCGTGCATCCCGTGTAACGATCGTCACGATTGTAATCATCGTCATCAGCATCGTCATCATCGTTTCCATTGATGATGTCATCTTCGATGATGGATACAGCACAAGATGACGATGGAGTCAGACTGAACGATCCACCACCGATGACGTCACTATTGTTTGGCACCTGCAGCAGTACCAGCTCCATCTTCGTTTCACACCCACCTCGCACGACGAACGCCCCTGCCTCCCCCTGCTGCTGCTGGTGCTGCTCCACCCTCGGATGGGTTTCCCTCTCATCGGTCGTCGCGTGAGGAGGGGCAGGGGGTGGGTGACCTCTAAGGCTGCGCATCGTTGTCGTTCGGTTGCTACGGCAACTCATATCGGACATGCGCATTGACGGCGTCGTCGTCGCATGCAGTCCTCGGTTGCAGCAGGCGACGGATCGCGCGAACGTCTGTCGGAAGTTGTCTCCGAGGAAAGCGTAGAGCAGCGGATTGAAGACACTGTTCGTGTAGCTGAGGATCATAGCGAACTGGAAGGCGAGCACCTGCCAGGCGGGGGCCTCGTAGTCGTCGGCCTGGAACGTGAGGATGACCTGGAAGAGCCAGTATGGAAGCCAGCAGACGAAGTAGACAGTGACGACTGCGAGGACCATGCGAGTGACGCGCTTGTGTGAGTGAGACCATCGCTTCGGTTCTCCCGACTTCTTCTTCGGTCCACATGTCTTCAGTCGAAGGATGACGAGGATGTAGAAAGCGCAGATGAGAACCATCGGAATGGCGAAACCGATGAGCATGGCGTACCAGATGAACGCTTTATCCGGTGCGATTGTCTCATTCTTTGGCCACTTGATCGTGCACGACTTAACGCCTTGCTCCTCAACGGCCTCTGCATACAGACAGATGGGTAACATAAAGAGTGTTGAGACAACCCAGACGGACAGGCAGACGATTGCCGACACTCCTGACGTTCGATACCTGATCGAACTGACCGGATGACAGACGGCCATGTATCGATCGGCACTCATGACGATCAGAGTGAAAACACTGGCGAACCAGTTGAGCGACGTCATAATGTAGAAGAGCTTACACAGCACCTCACCAAAGACCCACATCTTACGAAGAGCGGTGACGATGAGAAACGGAAGTAGGATGAGAAAGCAGATGTCGGACACGGCCAGGTTGAAGAGATACATGTTTGGAACGGATCGCATCTTTGAATAGCGAACAACGACGTAGACGACGAGACCGTTGCCTATGATGCCAGCCAGACAGATGGCTCCGTAGACAACACAGACGAAGACGAGCCATGCGTCGATTAAAGACGATGCTGAAACGACCGCAGCAGACGAACCTCCTCCTGTCTTCGTTATTCTCGTCTTGTTGACATTAGACATGATCAGCTGGAGACACGATGATGATGCGCTGGCCACAGCCACAGTGGCTTCAGCCGACGAAGCATTAAAGACTCGAGTCTCATTGCAGTAGGAGGACATCATCGTGTAATCATCCATTCTCGATTGTTGCTGTTCGTTTTCTTCTTATTTTATGCTATAGCGCCACAACAATGACATTGGATGAGTCGATATTTAGACAATGAACGACGAAAACATGCTTGTGGCAAGTACAACACACAGACATCATAATTATAACTATTTATAATTTATATTATGGCGGTCGATCGCTAATCGCTAATGCTTTGTTCAACTAAAACGTTTTCTTCCTCTTAATTCGTCCATCATTGAATGACGCAGACAGAAACCTCCTCCTTCTTCCTCTCTTCCTCCTCCTCGTCCTCTTCCTTCTCTTCCTCCTCCTCCCCCTCCTTCTCCTAGAGTGGATATCGACTGAAGTGGATAGGCTATGTGGCCACTAAAAGATGGCGGATGACCAGTTTGTCTCTTTGTCTGTTCGTCTCACTGTTCGTCGGTCTGTCGTCAATAGCAACGATGAGTTCATCGATGCATGACCGCAACACGTCAACCTCCTTCTTACCTGGAATAACAATGATGATGCACGAATTCATATTCCAATGCGCAATGTTTTCACGAAATGAATTATTATTATATGCATTGCAATGATAATGAGGAGATTATGGTGGACACCGGTGGCGGTGGTGGACACTGGTGGCAATGATGATGATGATAATGATGATGATGACTATGATGATGATGATGATGATCATGATGAAGAAAAGATGATACTGGTGGTGGTGGTGGTGGTGGTGGTGGTGGTGGTGGTGGTGGTGGTGGTGGTGGTGGTGCTGGTGGTGGCATTGATGATGATGATGATGATTATGATTATAATGATGATCATGATGAAGATGATGATGATGATGATGATGCATGATGATGAAGAAGATGATGATATTAATGAAAACGTTAAATACGATTGCATATTATTTTTATTTCTTAACATACGTCTTAGAATCGACGCCGCTCACTCACCGATTCGCATCTCACTCACCTTCACGGGGGAAGAGGGCAGATGGAGTGAAGAGGCGACAGACGAACCGGTAGGTCAAGCGGTCATTTGGTCAAGCGGTCATTTGGTTAAACGGTCAATTTAGTCGATCGTCCTTCTGCCAACCATTTCTTGAACCGTCCACATCCGTCAGTTGCTTTGATGTCTTTCGTCGTCGTTGCAAGTTTCGAATCCCTTGTGAGAAGAAACGCTTCTTTCGAACAGCTTATATCCGTTTTGTGTGATCTGATGTTTTACGATTTCAACAAATGTGATGCAATGATGCGAGTCATAACGATCGCATTCTGCATCTCCTCCGTGTCTGTCTGTCTGTCTATATGTTTGCATGTACGTTTGTCTGTTTGTCTACCTTCTCTGTGGTGTAACTCTTCCGTAGAGTTGCTTCATTCGTTCATCCGTTCGTTCGTGGAAAAGAGATTGCGATTGGTTGGATGATCGTTTGTTGCATCGTAGTCGTCGTCGATGTCTGCGACTGATTGAGATAACAAGACACAGATGAAGGCAACACCAGCACCAGCAGCAGCAGCGGTAGCAGCAGCAGCAGCAGCAGCGGTAGCAGCAGCAGCAGCAGCAGCGGTAGCAGCAGCAGCAGCAGCAGCAGCGGCAGCAGCGGTAGCAGCAGCAGCGGTGGCAGCGGAGGTGGCGGTGGCTGAGGAGAGGGCGGCGGCCTCTGTTGGCCGACGGACGGACGGAAGGAAGGACGGATGGACGGGTAGCTCAATGATGCTACTACATGTACATGTATGTATGTATGTATGTATGTATGTATGTATGTATGTATGTATGTATGTATGTATGTATGTATGTATGCATGTATGTATGTATGTATGTATGTATGTATGTATGTATGCACGTATGTATGTATGTATGTATGTATGTATGTATGTATGTATGTATGTATGTACGTACGTCGTCCGTTGAAGAGGCAAACGCCGGTTGGCGGCGGTGGCGTCTGGTTTGAGGAAGAAGGATCATTCATCTTCCATCGTCGGAAGGATAACGAGCATCAGCAGCAGCAGCAGCAGCAGCAGCCATAACAGCACAGATCTCACGCAAAACATTGAGTCAATCCTTCATTTACAATCAGTCATTCGTTCGTTCGTTGCATCGTTCGCTGGTTCGTCGATTCGTCTATAAAATTATATAATACATTCATTCATTTGATCATTCATTCATTTGATCATTCATTCATTTGATCATTCAGCAGATTCATTCATTCCGTCATTCCTTCTTTATTTATTTGTTTAGTCAGTCAGTCGGTCAATGAGTAGGTATGTCAGTCAGTCATCTGATCAATGAGTAGGTATGTCAGTCAATCAGTCAGCTGATCAATTGGTCGGATGGTTGATGTGTCTGTCTGTCTCGCAGTTGTGTTATAGAATGGGAACTGCAGTCTACAGCAATGTGATCGACAGTCGACGATGTCTTTCAGCTCCAGACGATTACAGAGAAGCTTAAATCAAGAGACAGACAGACAGATGGACGGATGGACGGACAGACGGACGGACGGAGAGATGAAGAAGAAAGAGAGAAAGATGCAAAGGATGCATGCAAGTGCAGCAGATCTTGTTTCACTTGTTTACATTCAATCAACATTCAATCTACATTCAATCAACATTCAATCTACATTCAATCAACATTCAATCAACATTCAATCAACATTCAATCAACATTCAATCAACATTCAATCAACATTTAATCAACATTCAATCAACATTCAATCAACATTCAATCAACATTCAATCAACATTCAATCAACATTCAATCAACATTCAATCAACATTCAATCAACATTCAATCAACATTCAATCAACATTCAATCAACATTCAATCAACATTCAATCAACATTCAATCAACATTTAATCAACATTCAATCAACATTCAATCTACATTCAATCAACATTCAATCAACATTCAATCAACATTCAATCAACATTCAATAAACATTCAATCAACATTCAATCAACATTCAATCAACATTCAATCAACATTCAATCAACATTCAATCAACATTCAATCAACATTCAATCAACATTCAATCAACATTCAATCAACATTCAATCAACATTTAATCAACATTCAATCAACATTCAATCAACATTTAATCAACATTCAATCAACATTCAATCAACATTCAATCAACATTCAATCAACATTCAATCAACATTCAATCAACATTCAATCAACATTCAATCTACATTCAATCAACATTCAATCAACATTCAATCAACATTCAATCAACATTCAATCAACATTCAATCAACATTCAATCAACATTCAATCAACATTCAATCAACATTCAATCAACATTCAATCAACATTCAATCAACATTTAATCAACATTCAATCAACATTCAATCTACATTCAATCAACATTCAATCAACATTCAATCAACATTCAATAAACATTCAATAAACATTCAATCAACATTCAATCAACATTCAATCAACATTCAATCAACATTCAATCAACATTCAATCAACATTCAATCAACATTCAATCAACATTCAATCAACATTCAATCAACATTCAATCAACATTCAATCAACATTCAATCAACATTCAATCATCATTCAATCCGTGTAGAAGTCGACCATAGATCCATACAACTGATGCTTCGGAAGTATACGCTATTCTGCCTCGATGATGTCTGTCTGCCTGTCTGTCTCTGTCTGTCTCTGTCTGTCTGTCCGTCTGTCTGTCTGTCTGTCTGCCTGTCTGTCTGTCTGTCTGTATGTCTGTCTCACTTCTTTTTATGCTGCTGCTGGTGTAGTGAGCACGTTTAGCTGCAACGGAATCGACGACTGATGTCTGTAAGATGTCAGAGAACGATGAGTTTCCATCTGGTAACGACCGAAGGATTCGAATGGAAAGAGAAGGAAGAGAGGAGGAGGAAGAAGAGGAGAAGGAGGAACAGGAGGAGGATCAGAAACTTCAGGAAGAACAGGAGGTGGTGGAGGAGGAAGAAGAAGAAGAGGCTTAAGAGGATGAGGAAGAGGAGTAGGAGGAAGAACAGGAGGAACAGGGGCAGAGTGATCTTCAGCCGAATCTCCTCGATCCTCGAATGCAACAGAAGATTGCGGAGGAGAGATGGGCGATTACTCAGCAGCAGCAGCAGCAGCAGCAGCAGCAGCAGACGGATGCATTGAGCGAATGAAGCGGATGTTGATGAGTTGATACCGCAACAGCAGCAGCAGCAACAGCAGCAACAGCAGCAGCAGCATCAGCAGCAACAGCAGCAACAGCAGCAACAGCATCAGCAGCAACAGCAGCAGCAACAGCAACAGCAGCAGCAGAGATGTCTTCATCTCTATCTATATACATATATTATTTATGTATATACATACATACATATATATGTATATATGTATATATGTATAGTTGTATACTATACATATATTATATCTCTCTCTCACTCA
>OX243818.1:30741301-30746301 GCA_945859605.1 Lumbricus rubellus
AAACCATTGTGATCACCATTGTCTGTGACTCAAACAATGTATCACCATTGTCTGTGATGCATGCTTGTAAACTGGATTTCATTTCCTTCACAATAATTATATTCTCCTTAGCACGATCCGCTAACAAACTAATGATAATCTTAATTCGCTATAGTTATAGCCTATAGTGTATAGGACTATATACCCTACATAGTCTACACTTTTGAATCCTAAATTGCAAAGCTGTTTTCGTGGCAGCCTGTGTTGCAGTGTTCCTGTTCATTCACAACTGACGTGAAGACCTTAACCTACTTTCCGTATACATGTATACCGACACTTCTAAGTTGTATCTACTGCCTCCTCCTCCTCTTCCTCCTCCTCCTCCTCGTCCTCCTCCTCCTCCTCCTCCTCCTTTCCAACCTTCTTTCTGCGACGAACATCATTCCAAGTTTCTTATTAATCTCTGACTGCAACCTATTGACCTATTGACCTATTGACATATTGACACGCACGCATGCAATCGCAGAACGATCAGTACAGCGCATCAGTCATATTTTTTTATACGACGAGTCAATACCGCATCTAATTATATGAAATCTGATACAAATCGACTTCATTTCGTTAGAGAAAAAGACGATTACATGGCCGCCTAGAGGAGGAGGGTGCAGATGGGGCAAATGCCCAGGGGCCCAGCGACTTTCAGGGACCCACAGCTGGGTATTGGTACACAGAAAAGTTTATTATTTGTGTCTTTTAAAATATAGGTCTAATATTGCAGCGAAAATTAACTGTATGCGATCAATTTAAACTACAAGTTAACAAATGAATAAAATTGTAGTTAATATAGGCCTATATATAATATATATAATATATATATTATATATATAAAATTATGGGTCGTCCCTGCACTTTTCTCGCGACGTCAATTTGGTTATAAAAATGTGTTTCTCATGAAGCCCTGAGTTAGTTTAGGAGCCCGTGTATAATGCTTACAGCTCTGCGTAGGAACTTCTGTCGTCAGCCATGGGCGATAACCGTACCTGGTATGCCACTGTAATAATATTATTATCAATAATAATAATAATAATATGAATACGCTGTTCATTTGAGAAGCATGCAGACAGACACAACCAGTCACACCACTGCAGTGTTGCGATGCACTTGAACAAAGCCATCAACGTCGTTCAACGATCCAACAGACGTCTGAACAGCGCATCTCTACAATGCCTACAATGTCTACAATGTCTACATGTATCTACACTCGCCATGCATATATACGTGCATACATGCATACATACATGCATGCATAGGCCTACATACATGCATGTCCAATGTACATCTGTGAGATTATTATTCTGCCCGTTTTCACATTAACTGTCACGCGTGACGATTATATTCACACCGCTTCTATAGTCTTAAAAATTCCGTTGGCATTTAGATTGCCGTTTATTATAACATATATATGTACACTGTTGTACAGGGTGGGCAAAAAAGTAATCCCCTACGATGCTTTGCCAATATCTTGATCAAAAATAAGAATTCTTCAAATCAATTTGTACGGGCTTAAAGGTCATTCATATCTACGTACAATAGCCAAACTCTGCCCGTTTCCACAATAACTGAGAATCTAAAGAAAATTCATAAAGCACATTTGCTTAACTGTCAAATGCTTTGATGTCTGACTTTTCAAATGGCATATCAGAAGTTTATTTTGCTGACATAATGAGAGACTGAATGAATGATTATGATTCAAAGGCATTGATTCAATGGGAGCCTTTCTAATACAGTGTAAGCTTATAATATACCGGTATACAGGCAGTTTTCTATAATATTATGTATGTATATGCATATATAATATACCACATAATATACATGTATATGTTGTTAAACTCCTGCTGGGTTGTGTATTCCAGTTGAGCATTAGAATTAAGCGCCGCCTGTCGGAAGTTATTGGGTGCAATTTATATATAGGCCCTATATATATATATATATATATATATATAATTATATATAAATATATTATATTGTTGGCTAACAGTTGTGTTTATATGTTCTGAATGCTGTGGTATTCAACGGAATGGAGTTCTCCTGACCTGCACTTTACGTAATCTCTTATGCTGCAGAACCCGAGTCTTGTAAACATTTGAAAAGAAACTGTAAACAATCGAGAGAGATGAAACACTCTGCAGCCGCAGTTCAAACGCGAACAGACTCAAAAGGAATTTACGTAGAATTCCCTTTTCAACATTAGATGCTTTTATCGAGAACATGAAATATGAACATGAATTACATGAAATACATGTAGGTCGAATTACTGCTTAATGGATGGAGATTGTGACGTCAAGATTCTCATCACCGAACGACGTCTTCAATTATTCAGTCAACTAATCTTTCTTGATTATACACAATTACACATTCTCTCGTGTTCCAAAAGAAGAAGACGCCAAGCGATGAATCAGGTATACTATAGCTTTTAGTGGAATGTCGTCCTTCAAACGAACCGCACAAACGCGAAGGTTAATGTCCTTTTGATTACTATACAGTATACACGTATGCGGATCAACAATCACAAAACTAAATGTATACGCCTTAGCTTACAGGCCTACACGCATGTGCGTAGGTCTGTTTATTAGACACGTCTTCACTGATCAAGGGCGGAATATGCATTAGATATTGTATTTGGAACGCCTACTTATGAAGCGCCTATTTGTAAGTCTCTTAGAAGCAGCACCGCTACATAAATATAGGAGAAGTAATGAGATGACCAATAAAGTGGCGAGCAGTGTGGCTGATGTATTGACCGAACATGTTTCTCGATATGTAGCGTGGAAAAGGCGGAAAAACTTGATTTCCATAACAACGAACTCTGCAGCTGCAGCGGACAATGATTTGCTCCAGTTGATTGTAAGCCATAAATAGCCACTCCATGCCACTCGAGCCACTCCAGAACGTGTGGTATGCTAAGCTATGCTAAGGAAACGCATTCACATTCTATCGAACTGCAACTTTTTGACATTTTCCTTACTCATAAAAAATGGTTTTGATGTGCTAGTCAATGCCTGTCGTAATCGTATATGGAATATTATTGTTATCATACATTTATACGGGTCGATTAAATTAAAAAACTAATTATAAATAATAATAAGTTTCTAATTATAAAATATAGTCTATTTCCTTATTACATTGGCCGAAATGATATTAAGCGGAGGCCTAACTGGGAACAGAAATGTCATCTGTGATCAAGACAATTTAAAGAAAACTGGAGGAGTTGCCATCACCGGGCTCACACACACCCACACACACACACACACACGCACGCACGCGCACCTACACACACACGCACGCACACGCACCTACACACACACGCACACACACACACACACACACCTACACACGTATGCGCATGCACATGAGAAAACGGATTCCTGTCCAAAGTTGCGAGATAAGCAAAATAAGTATAACCTTGAACCTTGTTACATTACTGTTTGCGTCGTTACTTTGTTACTTATTGCTGTCAGTAAATAAATGTGTCTGTTGAAACGAAAATAACATTGTTTCACTTCAGGGTTGCACCATTTTGACTTTCATGATTCGAATTTCATTAGATTTACCCAAGCTGTAGATAGATATGTGTCAAATAGACTGGCGAAGTTTTGTAACAAAATATTCAGCGGCTTTCGAGATATCACATTTTTTAATGGATTATTTTTTGGCCGCACCCGTAAAGTAGACGGAGCTGACGGAGGTTGTTGACGCACAGGCAATGTCAACAACGTCAACAATGTCAACAATGTCAACAATGTCAACAATGTCAACAATGTCAACAATGTCAACAATGTCAACATGGTCAGCAATGTCAACAATGTCAACAATGTCAACAATGTCAACAGTGTCAACAGTGTTAACAATGTCAACAATGTCAACAATGTCAACAATGTCAACAATGTCAACAATGTCAACAATGTCAACAATGTCAACAATGCCAACAATGTCAACAATGTCAACAATGTCAACAGTGTCAGGGCTGTGACATCTCTGCAGTTGAATCGTTTGGAAGAGATAATAATGGATGTTTGTATATGAAAACAATGTCATGGGAATATTATGGCTTTTAGGTAAGTGTAACCCACTTAGGTCAACCACACGAAACTTCATTTAAATGCGAGGGAGAGATGGCTAAAGACAGAGAAAGAAGAAGAAGGGAGATCTCTTTCGGAAGATCGCCTCATCACATCATCACTTGGTTTTGATTAAACTTGCAACTTTCCGAAGAGCGATGGCATGGACAGCCTTCTCTGCAATCTCATCAGGCGATGAAGTAGTCATAAACGATACATTGGTAACGAACGCATGGATGAATATGCTTTCGAGTGCATCAGTAAACGTCATTACGTCACAAAATGACGTCATGACCTTATCGTTTAATGTACTTTGTGCTGCAGCAGACACTGAACAGCACGCGGACTATTTTGTATCATCGCATCCATTAATGACATTCATGGCGTTGCAGTTGAATTGCCATTGCTGAACTTGATCACTGATGCGTTCAAGCGAGTCTTAAATGCCGACCAGACGGACCAAAAGCCGACTCCGCTGCTGCTTTGCAACTGCTGCATAATATTCAGCAGACTTTGCACAGCTGCATCATATTCTGTTATTGGCTCAATTTATTCGCCGAGTTTTATGCGTGGGAAGCAATTGATGAGTACTGAGCGCTGCAGTTGTGCTAGTAATCGTAATCGTAATCGTAATCTCAAGATTTTTACAGCTCCCTGTAGTCGCAGTTCTACACATGTCATGGAGTAATCTTCTGCCATAGTTTAATGGCGATCTATTAGTTAAACACACATCCACTGAAGTGCGCTTCGTTTTAATCTTCTGCCATAGTTTAATGGCGATCTATTAGTTAAACACACATCCACTGAAGTGCGCTTCGATCGTTTTCCGTTGTTCGGATTATTATTATCTGACGAGAAACGAGATGAAGAAAAGCGATAATTACTTAAGTCCTTGTTTCTCAT